>PVKH010032434.1:0-12168 GCA_004027955.1 Chaetophractus vellerosus | reverse complement strand
GGTTAGGACTTAAATATGTCTTTATGGAAGATATGACTTTGCCCCATCATCCTTGTTCCAAATATGCCATGCCTCTTCAGAAATGCTTCCCCTAGCCCATTCTCAGCAAGTCATGACAAGATGGTGGATGAGCCGCCCATATTTTGTGGCTTGCATCTTCTCATGACCTACAGTTAGCTAATGTTAGGGTACAATCTAGCTTTGAAACAGATTTTCTATAGATGAAACTGGATGGTCTAAATATGTCGTTTTTGTTCACAACCTTGGCATAATTAGTATGTAACTTATGCAGACTTAATTTGCTATTTACACGAATATCTCATCCTTACTTTTAGAATGACCATGGAAAGGCCATGCTTCAGCTTGTCCTTGATAGTATCTAAAATTGACCAGCTAGATGTTAGTCCAAGATAGTGCAATTTAGGGGGTTATAATCAAGTGATGTTGTCTGTATTCCTGTAAATCTTTTTAGAAATATGGTATTTTATATACAATAAAAAAGGACCCATTTGGGCTGTTTTACTAGTTCTGAAATAGAATACAAGAAAGGCATTTGGAGCAATGCCTTTGCTGCTGGTTAGAACTACATTAATCACCCATAGGGATGGAGACCCAGCCACAGTAGTCAGCAAGGCCATGGCTGGTGGCCACACTGCATGGGCCACCCGGAAACCAGGCGGCGATGCAAGGGTAGTTTTGGCTGGGTGTCTGGAGGAGCACCCAGGAAACATCAGCTGTTGTCCCACAACCTGGAGATGTGCAGCTGTAACTCTAGGAACCACTTACCCAAAGCTCTACTCTTACTTTCAGCCCATTTGGATGTAAAAGGCCTTTGCTAGCTCCTGGCCAGTTCACCTAAACGTCAGAATCTTCTTCCAGGAAAGCCTTTCTTAAATAAATGAAGGAGGCTAGACACTATGAATGCTAGCACATCAATAACTTAGAATAAGGTCTTCCTGACATACTTTGTCACTGAAACAGGAACAATAAACTTCAGGTAAAATGAGTTAGGATGAAAGGAAACTCACACATAGTAAAAACCACTATGAATGGGAAGAATCACCAGCAAAGCTACATTCTTTTTCCTAGTGTATAACTCCTTTCCTCCCGTCCCATACTCTTATCAGAACACCTAGGTCTCCAACCTTGCTGGTCAAATGTAGACTCATATGAGCAACTTGGAGGAAGGCTCAGTTTCTTGGGTATGGATTCTCAGTTTTGTGTTGAAACTTCGAAGTGGGGTGAGTTCTGGGGTGAGTTCTGAGGTGGGTGACACCACGTGTGCATGACTATATCATTCTCTTTCATCCTGACCCACCTACCCCACTTCTCACCTTCCACCACACCCCACGCCTCCCCCACACTCCTTTCTCAAAGTTGGAGATTAGAACCAGAGGTTCTGAGGCTTTTAAATAATTTGAGGATTTACAAACACATGGCAGATGTGTAAAAGTGGAGCAATTTTGAACTCTGAGGTAAGTTTGCCTTCTAAGTAAGTATGAAAGAACAAAAATTCACTTGACTGAATTTACTTCCTTGGGGATTTAACGAGGAGCTGAACATCGTGACTTTTTCGTGATTCATTTATATTGCCTGCAGATGAAATTAGTACCATTAAAATAGGATATTTTGAGGAGGTGATGATCCATGATTATAACCTAGCCTGGTAGCATCGTGCCAGCAGCTACAGCTAGCACCAATTTGGACCTCTTGAGTCATAAAAGCCAGCCTGAAGCTGGGTTCTTTGAGTCAGTCCTGTGCCTAGAGTGGGGGGGGGGGGGAGTTAGTCCCCTCAACCAGAAACAGCTGGCCTCAGAGCAATGGGCAGGTACCACAGTTGTGTTAGGAGGGATGGGCAAGCTCTCCACTCATCCCAACTTCACTACAAGCCCACTCCGCTCTAACCCCCATCACCTCCCGTAGTGCCTGGAATTCCAATAGTAGAGATTCGCTCTTTAGTGTACTGAAAGACAAAAGATTCTAAAATTTCTTCGGGGGAGTAACAGGGACCAAAATCATTGACATTGAAGTATTTCTCCCCTACTAGCTTTCTAATGGAAAATCCTTTTGTTCACACTACCTTTATTTTGATCACTGAGGAAACAGTGGGGAAAAAGAATTGTGAAAGGCAGAGTAAAGAAGACCCAGTTATATATGAAATGGCATAAGGCTACTGGAGAAATAAAGAGATCTGAGGAAAAAACACTCGAATAAAAAGTGTGAGGAAGGGAGAAAATTTGTCTGACAATGAGGAGAAAACCTAAATAAATTAGCTGGGAGAGAATTCTTTAAAATCAATTTTTAGATATTTTGCTATGTGTTTTATGACAAAATGTTTCTGGCTACCCACTTAAAATTTAAGGAAAGACTGTATATTTCAAGGCTTTCTTTATTGGATTTTTATTTCTTTTGAGATAAATGTTAAGGATGGAGCAATAAAGGCCCAGATTTACTTTGGTTCCATCTGTGTACATCTTAGCATTACTGTGAGACAGCCAAAAAACAGCAAGCTTTTGCTGAGATGGGCTGCAGGTTAGAGGCATGAAATGGGGTGAAGGTTCTGGAAGGAGTGTGGTGAGGCACCCTGACACAATTTACCTCTCTACAGTTGCACCCTGGGCTAGCTCCACTGATCTTGTTTTTAGCTTCCTGTGTGCCCTTTCTGCGTCAAAGGAGTACCCAGGGAGCTGCCACCAGAGAGCAGAGCAACAGCAGCTGGGGGACTGGGCAGAAGGCCAACCACTCGTGGCTGCCAAAACTCCGCGCCCTGCCTATTCTTCCCCCCCACCCCAGTCCGCTAGCTCCTCATTAGGAAGTCAAGGGCAGACCTGAGCTGTCCTGGGCTTCCGCCACTCCCTTCCCAGCCCCACAAATGTCCCAGGGATGACCTTGTGGTATTGCCACCAGCAGAAGTGCATTTCCAGCTTCTTCCCCGAAGTCAGCTTTGGGCCCTGCAGCTCTTCTGGGCCAGGCCCATGGGGCACAGAGAGAGGAACCTTGTATAGAGGAAGTTGGCACTTAATTACAAATCTGGCTTCCTACAAGATTTATAACCAAATTCACTGCCTATTTGGTGCTTTTAGAAAACAGTTCTTGGCTTGACTGAGGAAAAGAAACTTTGTGGAAAATGCCTGTCATTCACGTTCTTGGCAGATTTGCAAGCATTTTACAACACAGTTGTAGCTTTGATTGCCCACTCTGTATATGCAGACAGAACCTTTGTCAGGACATTTGTTGCAATGTATGACAATTGGTGGACAAAGAGCAGGGAGCTCAAAGGAGAAGCTGGTTTTTCCCTTCTGAGAGCCACAGAGGTGAAGGTGTGTGCTCTCTCCACCACCCAGATCCTACCCCAACTCTGTCTTCTTACCTTAAGGAGGAAGTGCTTTCCCTCAGGACCTAAGGGGACTTATCTTCACTGAAGATAGCGTGATACTCACCCTGACCTGACAAAAGTATCTAGGTAAAAGTAATGGAGATTCCAAGTGAAAGTCCCCTCAGGAGCGCCAGGCAAAGAGCATGTACTACAGAAAAATGCCTTTGTTGTTTTTCTATCTGAAGGTTCTTAACCTTCATTGGTCCTTGATGGGTTTATAATTCCTTTTTCATATCAAGCAGACCAAAGTGTCAATGCTTGTCACCTAGTCCAATAATAAATGTGCTCACACCCTGAGCCTTTGCTCTGTGACTTGTGGGACAAAAAAACAATTCTTGGGAATAAATTTCAACAATCTCTGCTCTCAAGAGGAGAACTCCTAATTATTTAAGTCATAAGGGTTGAGAAGCAAGTCACTTTGCCTGTGGGCTTAACTCACCCACTTCTGATTAAAGTTTTGAGCTGAATGGACCCGACTGAGAAAACCTAGAGTTGTCTGGAAAAAAGGCCAATTTGACATCACTCTGAGGATTAAATGGAGGGGAAGATTGGTGGGGAGGGTGGCAGGGTGGAAACTGTAATCCAGGCAGTACTGAGCCTATGACTGGAGTCAAGATTGGATGGTGAAGGTCAAGGGGACAGAGTAACTTGCAGAGAAAGAATCAACTTGAACATGTGGAGAAAAAGAGATGCTATAAAGATTGTGGCAAAATTCTGGATCTGGCAAGGGAATATTTAAGAGAATTTGCCTCATTTCACCCAGAGAAGAGAGGTTGTATTTGATTGGATTTCCAGAAATATTGAGGGCATCCCATAAAATTAAACATTATGTAAAGTAGAATAATTAAGGGTTAAAGAACAGAAACAAGATCATGTGAAAAAGACAAAGGGGTAAATGTTACTAGGCAGCAGTATAAAGGAAATCTTACAATTGGAAGCTGAAACAAAAAGAAAATAATCTACTATTGTTTCCATGTATATGCATACAAACTCATCTAAAGACAAACGTTTCCTGGAAGTGAGCTAGAGAAGATTTTATCCCATTAATCTACAATGATTGTTTATGAGAAAGTGATGATTAGACATTCTGCATCTCAACTGAGGGTAACCCTGACAATAAGAGCCTCACTTACTAGAGGTTTTAGAATAACCTCTAGGTTGTATGTTTGTGTGTATCACATATGTGCATATATACACTCAAACACACATACATATATATTATATATGCTATATAAAATTTCTCTATAATTCCTGCAAAACTTACTGGGCCGAAATGAGGTTCAGCTTAAAGTCTGAGAATGGATTACCAGATTTCTTTGATTATTATCTTATCCTTAAAAAATACAAAATATGTGATAATGTGATAAGGAACCAGATAAACTATATGCAAGCTTTTACATGCAAATGTATTCTTAATTCCTTACCAGTAGGTAAGTCACTGACCCAGAGATACACTATGGGTGGTAATTGAAAGACAATCAGTCCCATGGTCTTACACAGCAAGAAGCAAAGATGATACCTTTAATTCTCCAGGGGTGTAATTATCCATGAAACTCCCAGCTTGGTGAGACGTCTCCTTGCTATTATTAGATTTCTTTCAATTTAGGATGTAAGTATATGCTGAAACTCATTCACTGAAAATTGCTGGTTTCTCTAGCAGTGTGTTTGAAATCTGAGCTCGATGATGATTAATTTGGTCCTTGAACTAGGTGAAGCTTCCATTTGGCTCTCCCTGAGTGCAAAGCTTGATTCTGAATGAATCAGTGCATGGCCGCCTCTTATTCTACTTAGGTGTGTATTCCCAGAAAAGAGAAAAACTATTCTCTTGGACTGTGAGATTTCTCTAAGTCCAAGACTTTTCTCCATTGACTGTTTTATCCTTCAACAATTTCAAAGGTTATTAGCTCATTTTTTAAAATGTCATAACCAATGATGTGAATACTTCCCAATTTCCTGGTATTTAAGTTTCCCAGCTGCTAAAATAAATAACATACAATGGGTTGGCTTAAACAACGAGAATTAATTGGCTCACAGATTTGAGGCTAGGAGAAGTCCAAAATCAAGGCATCAATAAGGCGATGCTTTCTCCCTGTAGATTGTGGTGTTCTGGGGCTGGCTGCCAGTGATCCTTGGGGCTCCTTGGCTTTTCCATCACTTCTCAATGTCCTCCCCTTTCTCTTCCAGGTTCTATTAATTCCAGCCTCTTGCTCTTCCCATGGCTTCTCCTTCCATGTCCATTTTCCTTTGCTTATAAAGACTTCAGCCAGATTAGATTAAGGCCCACCTTCATTCAGTTTAGGCATGCCTGGAATAATACCCTCTTCAAAGGCCCTATTTACAAAGGGGTTCACATCCACAGGACCAAGGGTTGGGATCTGGACATGCCTTTTGTCCGGGACATGATTCAATCCCCAACACCTGGTCAAAAGTAAGTCACCTTGTCATGCCACTTGGTTTCACATGCCTCCCATACATTTTGTTGGACATGTTGCTATGTTTCCCAGAATCAACTATGTTTCAACAACAGGCCAAATGATTTACCTGCAGGTCCAAAAGGATGAATAAAATAAAAGATGGGGGCCGGCTCCATAGCCCAGTGGATAGGGCGTCGGCATACCACATGGGAGGCCCCGGGTTCAGTTCCCGGGGAACTCTCCTAGCGGGCGGACCGCCTTGAGAATGACAAGCCGCCGTGGGCGGACCAGAGCCGCCGTGGGCAGGGCAAAAAGCTGCCACGGACAGGGCAAAAGCCGCCACGGGCAGGGCAGGTCGCCTGCGAATGGAGCGCAGCCAGCCACCTGTGAACTGAAGCAAGACCCGGCCGTGAATGGAAGCAGAAGCCGCCCACAAGCGGGGAAAGCCGCGCCTGCAGTGACCAAGTCTCGGCGCGTCGCCGCAGCAGGGGGGAGGGGAGATAAGTAATAAAATAAATCTTTAAAAAAATAATAATAAAAATAAAATAAAAGATGACAATATTATATGTGGCAAACTCTCTCTATCTCTATACACACACATATACACACACTTACACGTACATGTACTTATTAGCTAGAAATCTAACAAACTTTTACATTAACCGACCGATCAACTGAAAAATTGTATGGGAAAAGGCCTATTTCCAACAGTCAGCAGAAAATGCTAACATTTGTTGGACACCCCAATTGTTTCCAGACATTGAAAACACTTGCATGTTACCTACGGTGTCCTGAGTAACTCCACTAAGTAACTAATATTACGTTTGTTCTACCAATGAGGAAAGGCAGGCTTTGAAAGATTAAGTGACTTGCCCAACATTGTACACTTACAAGTATTAAGGCAAGAATATGAGCTTGCATCTGTATGGTTTCTAAACTATTCTCTTATTCTCTTTCTATTCCACCATGGATATACACAGCAGTTGGCTAAATTCCAACTACGTCTTCTATATTGCATATATATTAGCCAGTGAACTAATGATATTTACTCTAGCCACTTAAGAATTAACTGTAACATAATCATCATTGGGTCCATGGTTCTCTTTTGCACAAGTTAAGTAAGACTTGCTAAACTCTTAACCCAAGTCGGTATTTTCCAGGAAAGAGTCTTCAGGCGGGTGAGCCTGTATCTTCTGCCTCTTTCTTCCCCAGAACATGGCAACTTAAGTGCTTGCTCTCACTACTTAATCCCTCTGTTTTTCCTGGGGTCTGCAGTCAAGAATTTGGATATTTTGCCAACCCACAGAATAGTCAAGTTGGAAAAGTCTGTCCCTTGATCTTCCATGTAATCTGCAATCTGTGTTCTTAACCACTTTAATTGTTCATGACCAGGAGGGAACTCAGTAGTCAATCAGCCTATGGGTTTCCCTTCAGACCTGGAATACCTAGAAACTCACCAATGTGCATCAGCACTTCCTATCACTGCTCCCTGAGAATTCACACTTCACAGCAACCTTCTGCCATCTTTTTTCATTCTTTCTTTCCTTCTTTCTTGTTTTTCCTTCTTCCTTCCCTCCTCTGCTCCTTCCTTATTTTATCTTCCTTCTTCCTTCCCTCCTCTGCTCCTTCCTTATTTTATCTTCTTCCTTTTCTCTTTTTAATGGCTCTCAGATGCAGAATATTGAGCTAATCATGTGTCTCAGGTCCAAGCAAGGTCTCTTTCTTGTTGGGTATAAATGTAATTCTTCCCCTTCCACCCTGATCCCTGCCCCCCATTTCTTCCTCTTCGGGCCCCCACTCCAATGTGTTTCACGCATGTTAGTTGCACATGCATATGTTTATGGCAGACATTGTTCCTTGTCCTCCTTTTTACATAGTAATCGAATTTGTAGCCAGGTGCTAGGTATGATCACACATCTTTGTGAAAAATTGATGAGCAAAAGTCATGTGTGCAATTTTTACATTGCACCTTTGCAGGACAGAAATGAACCCCATCCCGCTTTCCTTTCCCCCCTTCCCACTGGCTAGATTATGATTGTCGTGGTAGGAAATCAGGCAGCCATCTAGGGCTTTGAGATAAAAGCCACTACTTGAGAGTCACAAAGGAAACCGATAGAAGAAGCCTGTGTCCCTGATGTTCTTTGAACCACCACACCTTCTCCTGGATTGCCCGGGCCTGGGGAAAAAAAAAGTCTTTATAGTTTAATCCACTGTTATTTTGGTGCTTCTGTTACAGCCACCGATCCAATTTTCTAATTAAATACAATATCCTTGTAAAATATGTAGATGCATTTAATATATATGTGTGTTTTAAATTTTAAATGATATTGTCTGTTTCTTAGGTGTCTCACTCATCACTATTTTAAAATATCTATCCTTGCTGCAATGAGCATATCCAGTTCTTGCTTTTAAGTGCTTCAGAGTAGTCCACTGTGTGCCTCTACTACTATACATTCACCTAGTTATAGACACTCACATTCCTTCTAACTCCCCACTACTACAAACAAAACCTCGGTGATATCCTTGGTGATTTCCCTTATGACCCTATATAAGAATTTCTCTTGGATATGTGTACAAAAGAACAATTGCTGATGATAGAGCATTCTCATTAAGTTCTTTCAAATCACTTTTCCAAATGTCTGGACCAGTTTACACCTCCATTAACAATGCCTGGGAGCTCTTTCTCCTCTCCATTCTTGCCAGTGCTTTGTGCTATTTAAGTTTCTAATTTTTGCCAACCTCAAGTCACTCATTTTTATTTGCAGGCCTGTGACTATTAGTTACTGTGAAACTGTTCAGATACTTGTTAGCCATTTGGCTTTCCTTTTCTGTGCATTGCCTCTTCATACCCTTTTCCCTGGTATATGTTTTTTATATTAATTCATGTTAGTTTTAGTCACTTCTATCCATGATCTTTCAAGGCAGATGTCCTTAGCACTTTATTCATAGAGACCCTGTACCCACATTGATGTGCATTCCTCCCACCCCAAGACTTGTCTTGTCCCTGACATTCCCAGAGTCCTAGAGCTACCAAGAGTCCTCAGCTTCCAACAACTCCACTGGTAAACAAGCTCTCTGCTCCTCCGCCAACTCTTCATATACTCCCCCAAATCTGAATATAGCCATTAGATAGTGATCCTTTTCCTTTCCTGTAGCCTCCTTTGTTTCCTATGCAGTTAAGGAGGAGAGGGGAACAGGATAAGATTTGAATTATACAGCCAAATGATAATACTCCAGATTTCAATATTTGGAAATGGGAACTTGAATGAGAATTTAGATGAGAGACTCTGAAGGTGCCTTCTCATTTTAAAACATCTGACTCTTCAGAGCACATGTAGGAAATCATAGAGCTTTTCATTTTCTTTTTTCTTTTAAACCAAGGGTTTCCATTTGACTATACCTCTTGTTTTCAGCTTACTTTTACTGACTTTCTCACCCAAAAGCCACCCTCCTCTCTGGGTTTGGTAGCACTTACCTTCATCTTGTCAAAGCCCAATGCCTTTTACATTAGGAAGCCATGAAAGCTGTTGAAGGTGGAATTTTTTTCTTTAGACCAAGTCCTGAGAGAATGTCAGTCCATGTAAGTCAGTGCAAAAAATTTCATGCAGTTAAACAGAGGAAAATCTTTTTTCAAAGTGTTCCACTGACTAACAAACCAGGTAGGAAAAAGAAGCTGGTTCCATTCTTGGAATCGAAAGAGGAAGGCTACACCGTTGGTGGGTGCCAGGGATTGGCCAGCGCCATAAAGGGGAGGGCCTTTCAGACATAATCATCTCTTAGTTGCTTCCTGGCTTCACTTCTGGCCAGAATCATGGTTTACTGCTTAAACCACTCCCAGTTGAGCAGCCAATGATCTCGATGTCTTGACCTTTTATTCTTCTGCTACTCCTGCTTAGAAAAGCTCCAACCCTGATTAATCCAGCCATCCTCCTCCTCTACTCCCATAGAGCCTTCCTGTTGAGCACTTCTGACAAAGGCCATACCGTAGTGCTCGTCAAGGCACTTGACAAATTCTTGGTACCCAACCTCACCTGGGTTTTCAACCAGCCTGGCCGTCCACCCATGGTCTACAGACAGCCCCCATCCACCGGGATAGCTAACCCTAACCTTCTCAAGAGCGGTGGCTTCTTCTAACTGCTTCTGTCATTGCTGGTATTTCTCAACTAAATCAGACCCAATGCCCTCTTTTTATGAAAAATATTTTGTAACCCTCCTGCCCTTTATTATTGAGAAAGGAATATAACCTACCTAGACACCTGATTACTTTTTAATTGATTCGATGCTGTAATTATAATCTAAAAGCAAAATAAAAGGAAAGCAATTTAAATCTCATTTTAATATGCAAACGCTCAGGTGCTACTACACTAGAATACATAATTAGGTAGACAAATACTTGCACCTAGATGCAGAATAACTATGTGACAGTTCTGAATGAGTAGACTGATATACATGTTTGGTACTGGAACTCAATACTAGGAGCAACAAAGCCATTAGTGACATGATTTTCCAAACAGTGAACAGCCCTTGCTAAAACTCCCAACAAAACAAAAGTATAAAGTCCCCTTTATACTTTTGAATTCTTGGAAGTAGTTGAATTCTTGGAAAACTCAGTGTATATTAAAGTTGTGTAAAAAGTGCTATTTTTATATCTGAAAAATGGAGTTTGATTCTTGGCTTAGGATAATTATAAATAGACTTTTTATGGAAGTGTCTGTCTGGTGGATCATTTGAAACCTCTTCAGAATGTAGAGCAGTTCTTCACTATGCTGGGCAGTCCTGCCCACTACACGACATAAAGCAGCCCTGGACTCTGTTCACTCAATGTCTTAACACTCCCAAGTCTTTGTGACCAAAAAAACACATTTCCAAAATGGCTATTGGGCATGCCTCCACCCTTGTCGATAACTACTGGTCTGTGTTCTGGATCCCTCCTCAGTGACTGTCTTTCATCAAGTCATCCCTTCATTTTCAACCTTCAACCTCACCTTTTCTATTTGTCTGCTTCCTCACCTGTGTCTCATAATAAATTCAAAACCCAGTGAACCCCCACCTCCAGCCTCATCACCCTGGTCCTCCTTGAGCTAGTGCACTGCCTCCCTCTTCCTCTTCACAGCCAAATGGTACAGTTCATCCTTGCTCTTCCTTCTCTCAGGTCTCCCATTCACTCCTAAACTCACTGTTGACTCCCTTTGATTTCCTACTATGCCAGTCTTGACTCAATTACGTGTGATCCCCTAGTTCTTGGTTTTCCTTCTTTTTGGTTGGCTGGAGTTTTGTTTTGCTGTATCATCTTCCATAGTTCCTCTTTATCTGTCCATCTCTTAAGTGAACACCTGCATCAATATTACCTGTCTCAGTGGATGACACCACCATCCACCCAGTTTTCCAATCAGAAACCAGGGAGTCATCCTGTTCCCTTACCCCCTAGCATTCAGCTAGGGATGAACTTCTGTTGCTTCTCCTGTTTTAGTTTCCCAGGCTGCTCAAGCAAATACCATGAAATGAGTTGGGTTAAATAATGGTAATTTATTAGCTCACAGTTTTGAGGCTAAAAGAAAGTCCAAACCAAGACACCATCAAGGTGCTGCTTTCTTCCCAAAGACTGATACTCTGGTGTTAGCTGTCGGTAATCCTTTGTCCTTGACTCCTCTGTCACGTGGCAGTGGACATGGTGGCCTCTCCTAGCCTCTCTGTTCTCTTCTGGGTTCCTTTGATTTCAGCTTCTTGCTTCCTGTGGCTTTCTCTCTGTGTCTGAATTTCATTTTGCTTATATAAGAGACCAGTAGTAGGATTAAGACCCATCCTGATTGGGCTGGAACATATCTTAACTGAAGTACCCTCATCAAAGGTCCTACTTTTTGTTCAGACCCACAGGAATGGATTAGATTTAAGAACGCGATTTTCTGGGGTTACACACAGCTTCAAACAATCACATTTCCTTTCTTAGCATCTGTCAAATCCATTCTCTTTTCATCATCAAATCCTGTATATCTCACCTGGATTACTAAAGAAACTTCCTCTTCTCTGCCTTCCCTATCATATGCACTCAACTTGTCACTTCCCTTTGAAAAAAACTTTTAGTGGCCAATGGAAAACTTCAAGACAAAATCTAAACCCTTAAACATCGCAGAAAAAGGCCCTTCAAAGTCTGGCACCAGTCCCACTTATCCAGCTTCATTGCTCACTACTTACTCCCCTGCAACCTCCTCCAGTCATGGTAAATTAGTGGTTGTCTGTCAACTGCACCGAGCTCTCAGATGCTCTTCAGGATTTGCACATACTCTTTCTTCTTGGATTACTACCCCACCTTCACTTACATCTTCCATTCAAACTTTAAGATATAGCTCAGGTATCCCCTTTTTCAGAAAGACATCTTGG
>PVKH010032433.1:0-12170 GCA_004027955.1 Chaetophractus vellerosus | reverse complement strand
CAAGTTTTCAATTGTTTTCAATTTCTTTGGGTATATACCTAGGAGTGGAATTGCCACGTCATATGATAAGACTATATTTAACTTGGGGGAACTACCATACTGCTTTCCCCAATGGCTGCACCATTTTACATTCCCACCACCAAGACACAAGGATTCCAATTTCTCTACATCCTCTCCAACACTTGTTATTTTCCATTTTTAAAATAATAGTCATCCTTGCGGGTATAAGTGGAATCTTATTGTGGTTTTGATTTGCATTTTCCTAATGGCTAATGATGTTAAACATATTTTCATGTGCTTATGGCCATTTGTTTGTGTATGTGTGTGTGTATATATTTTAAATGTTCAATTTCTTTGCCCATTTTTTAATTAGGTTGTGCCTTTTTGTTGTTGAGCTGTAAGATTTTTTTACATATTCTGGATGGTAAATCCTTATCAGATATATGATGTGCAACTATTTTCTCCCATTTTGTAGGTTGTTTTTTTCTCTTTCTTGATAATGTCCTCTGGTGTACAAAAGTTTTTAATTTTGATGAAGTTGAATTTATCTATTGTTTCTTTTGTTGCTTATGCTTTTGGTGTCATATCTAAGAGTCTATTGCTGAATCCAAGGTCATGAAGATTTGCCTGTATTTTATCTTCTAAGAGTTTTATGGTATTAGCTCTTGTGTTTAAGTCCTTGATCTCTCAACAAGGAGCCCAGAATCTGTTTCTGGCTTCACCACTTGGTAGGTATATTACTCTGGACATGTTACTTAACATCTGTGTATTTGTTTTCTCAAAGGGGGTAATAACAGCTGCCCTGCCTAACTGCCTGGCACTTAGCCTGTGCTCAACAAATATTTATGGAATGTTGAGTCAAATGAGATGATAACTGGGAATGTGTTTCAAAATTATAAATTGCTACAAAATGTCATTATTGCTGTATAATTATTATTATAATATCAAGATTTGAGTCTAGCCCCAGGCTGAAATAGAATTGCAAATCCAAGACCAAGTATGGCTCTCATTCATTCCAGGAGAGTGAAATATTAGAAAGCAAAAGTTGGACAAAAACTCAAGTTTTAGACACTATGCTGTACGCCATATAAATCTTCATGTAAGTCACTTTTTATAACAACTTCCAGGACAAGGAAAATAGTATTTTACTAAGCAGATTTCAATAATGGAAAGGCAAGCTGTGATTTGTTTTGTTAAAATAATGAGTTAATAATAGCAACTATAGTTAGTCTTTTTAAATTGGTACAATGAAGCAAAGGTTGTTGAACACCCCAAAGTACAATAAACAAAAGGAAAGCTTGTCTGGATCAAAATCAATTTCTTATCTGGAACAGTTCACAGCAGCCCACTGGATATATCAATCCATTATTTCTGAATTAAATTTTCTGGATGCAGGTTATTTTCAATCAGGTCTGGATAGGGCAAACTAGGGGAGAGTAAATGGGGCATTTGCACTTTTAATCCTACATAATCTGCCCGTGAGTTTGGTATGTTGGTGGCCTTCCTTTTGGATCAGTTGTAAACCAGTGACACATTTATGGGAGTAAGGCACTGCCTTTATTTGTTCTCTGATGTACATTGTTATGTTCCAAAAGTAATGTGTTATGCTTCAGGCACACATTTTGCCGATCCAATAACACTGAAAATCAAACTTAATTGCTGTGCTAGGAAAAAAAAGCTGGTGAAGGGAATGTGTGGAAATGTCTTAAACTTTTACACAAATTAATATGTGTAGCACATAAAGTCTCTTTCAAAAGCAAACAGCCTGGAGTAAGGGGCAAGATAGTGGCAGAGTAGAGAGTTTCAAGAGCCAGCAGGGGCTGTAGTACAGTTAGTTATCAGCCAGAGCTATCTAATCACCTGTTTAGGGACCCAGAAGACCAGAAGAACATCCTGCAACATCCTTGGAAGAATGGAAGGAGGAGACTACCCATCTGCCGTGAAGTTTCATGAGTAGAACACTCCACACTGAGGAGGCCAGTGCCCACCCCCCACTGGCAGCACAAACCATCTCAGCAGCTATTTCCTGGCTGGAGCTGGAAGCTCCATTGCCCAAAAACAGGGGAGTAAGAGGCAGTCGGGCACCAGCTTCAGCTACTGATTAGTAAATTTAACTGGTTAAAGGCCAATCCTAGAAACAGCTAAAGTTTGAACCTGTCCAAGTTGGAAAGAGGCTGGTAGCCTCCTCTTTAACTCCATCCCTGGCATGAGGGGAAGTGAGGCTGATTGAAAATCACTGTGAAGGTAAGGACCAGTTTCTTTCAACCCAGGTCCGATTGTTGCCCTAGACTGGGATCCAGCCCCGCCTCCAGCAGGGAGGAGGCTGGGGGACCCTGCACCAGCCTCTCTGGCAAGTACAGTTCCTTTCAGCCTGCACAGACTAGATTGTTGGGCACACTTGTGGCTCCATCCCCACCCGTGACAGGGAGGAGGAGGGGAAGTGCTCCCTTAGCCTCTCTGGGCAACTGCAGTCACTTTAAGCCTGCATGGACAAGATTGTTATACACAACTGTGGTTCCATCCCTGCCCCTGGCAGGGGAGGATGGGAGCCAGAGATATGTTATTCTACTTGGTCAATTGCAGTGAGTTTTGACCCACATGGCTTAGTTTGCCACCCACACCTGCAGCTCCATCCCTGTCCTGGCAGGGGAAGAAGGGGTATGAAGCTTCATCAGTGTCTCTGGGCAACTACAGAGAGTTGGCCTGCATGGCTTGGATTACTGCACACAGCTACAGCTCTGTCCCCAACTGTGGCAAGGGAGAAAGTTGGGAGAAGCTTCATCGGTTCCTGGGGCAATGCAGGCAGCTTCAGCCTCCATGGCTTAAAGTACTAACTGCATCCTCAGCTTCTGCTCCGCAACCAGCAAAGAAGAAAGGGCAAGAAACAGATGTAAAAGAGCTGAAAAACTTCAGATTGGCTAAACACAAACCACTATAAAGTTCCAAGTGGAACCAAGTATCAAAGAGGGGCTTTAGCACAAAGCCAACCAAATAGAAAGCCCTAGACTAAAGAGAGAAACTATCCCAGAATAAATACATCAAGAAATCAGATGCCAAGATGCCAACAAAAAGTTACAATCCATACCAAGAAACAGGAAGATATGGCCCAGTCAAAGGAACAATATAAGCTTCCAGATGACATAAAGGAGCTAAGACAACTAATCACAGATTCAAACAAATCTCCTTAATAAATTCAATGAGATGGCTAAAGAAATTAAGGATATTAAGAAGACACTGGGTGAGCGCAAAGAAGAAGTTGAAAGCATACATAGAAAAATAGCACATCTCATGGGAACAAAAGGCACAATAAGCAAAATTTAAAATACAATAAAGGCATGAAACAGCAGATTTGAAGAGGCAGAAGAAAGGGTGAGTAAGCTTGAAGACATGGCCTCTGAAAGCAAACATACAAAAGAACAGATAAGAAAAAGTGGAAAAAATTGAAAAGGTTCTCAGGGAACTAAATGATGGCAAGAGACATGCAAACATTCATGTCATGGATGTTCCAGAAGGAGAAGAGAAGGGAAAAGGGGCAGAAGGAATATTTGAAGAAATAATCGTAGAAAATTTCCCAACCCTATTGAAGGACATAGATATCTGTGTCCAAGAAGCACAACATACTGCCATTTGAATAAATCTGAAGAAACATACTCCAAGACACATACTAATCAGAATGTCGAATGCCAAAAATAAAGAGAAAATTCTGAGCAGCAAGAGAAAAGTTATTTATCACATACAAGGGATGTCCAATGAGATTAAGTACTGACTTCTCTTCAGAAACTATGGAGGCAAGCAGGCAGTTGTGTGATATATTCAAGATACTGAAAGAGAAAAACTGCCAGCCAAAAATCTTATATGCGGCAAGATTGTCTTTAAAAAATGAGGGCGAGTTTAGAATATTTCCAGATAAACAGAAACTTAGAGACTGGCTTTGCAGGAAATACTAAAGGGAGTGCTACAGCCTGAAAATAAAACAAAACAAAAACAAACAAAACAAAAACAAACAAAACAAAAACAAACAAAACAAAACAAAAAAAACAGGAGAGAGAGGCTTGGAAAAGAGTCTGGAATGAAGATTATATCAGTAAAAGTAACTAAAGGTATAAAAAGAGTGGTTAAAAACTAAATATGACAGATAAAACCCAAAGGTCAAAACGAGTGAAGTAAGAACTGCCTTTATAGTAATAACATTGAATGTAAATGGATTAAACTGCCCAATCAAAAAACAGACTGGTGGGATGGATAAGAAAATATGAGCCATCTATATGCTGTCTACAAGAGACTTACCTTAGATTCAAGGATAAAATAGACTGAAAGTGAAAACCTGGAAAAAAGATATCCATGCATGCAGTAACAAAAAAAAAAAAAAATGCTGGAGTAGCTATACTTATACTGGATGAAAGAGACTTTCATAGTAAAGCTGTTATTAGAGACAAGGAAGAACATTATATATTAATAAAAAGAGCAATTTACCAGGAAGAAATAATAGTCATAAATATACATGCACCTAACCAGGATGCCCCAACTTACATGAAGAAACTACTGGCAAAACTGAAGGGAGAATTAGATGTCTCTACAATAACAATTGGGCACTTCAATACACCACTCTCATCATTGGATAGACCATCTGGGCAGAGGATCAATAAAGAAACAGAGAG
This sequence comes from Chaetophractus vellerosus, assembly GCA_004027955.1. NCBI lineage: Eukaryota > Metazoa > Chordata > Mammalia > Cingulata > Chlamyphoridae > Chaetophractus > Chaetophractus vellerosus. Next base: position 7,512 of record PVKH010032433.1, on the reverse strand, counting down.
TTTGAATAATATGATATATTAACTAAATCTAATAGACATATACAGAATATTGCACCCTAAAACAGCAGAATATACATTCTTCTCAAGTGCTCATGGGTCTTTCTCCAGGACAGACCATATGTTGGGTCAGAAAACAGATCACAATAAATTTTAAAAGATATAAATTATCCAGAGGACTTTCTCTGATAATAATGGAATAAAGCTGGAAATCAACAACAGGCTGAAAAAGGGGAAATTCACAAATACATGGAGATTAATCAATACACTCTTAAATAATCAGTGATTCAAAGAAGAAATTGCAAGAGATATTAGTAAATATCCTAAGACAAATGAAAAATGACAACACAACATATCAGAACCTATGGGATGTAGTGAAGGCAGTGCTGAAAGGGATACTTATAGCCCTCGATGCTTGCATTAAAAAAGAAAAAACAGCTGGGGGAACTAGAAAAAGAATAGCAAACTATTCCCAAAGCAGGTAGAAGGAACTAAATAACAAAGATCAGAGCAGAAAAAATGAAATTGACAAAAACAACAACAACAAAAAAAAAAAACAATAGAGAGAATTAACAAAACCCTTAACTAGACTGACAAAGAAAAAAAGAGAGAAGATGCAAATGAATAAAATCAGAAATGAAAATGGGGACATTATACGGACCACACAGATATAAAAGAGATCATAAGAGGATACTATGAATAGCTGTATGCCAACAAACAAGACAACATAGATGAAATGGACAAAGTCCTAGGAACATCTGAACAACCTACACTGTCCCTAGAAGAAATAGAAAACCCAATCAAACCAATCACCAGTAACTAGATTGAAACAGTCATCAAATAACTCCCCAAATTGAAAAACTCCGGACCAGATGGCCTCACTGGTGAATCCTATCAAGCACTCAAAGAAGATTTAATACCAATCTTACTCAAACTCTACCAAAAAAAAAATTGAATAGGAAAGAATACCACCAAACTCAGTCTATGAAGCCAATATCACCCTAATACCAATGTGTAACAAAGATATTATGAAAAAAGAAAATTACAGACCCATTTCTCTAATGAATATGATGCAAAAATCCTCAACAAAATACTTGCTAATCAAATCCAACAACACAATAAAACAATTATTCATCATGCTCAAGTAGGATTTATACCAGGTGTGCAAAGATGGTTCAATACAAGAAAACCAATCAGCACAATACATCACATTAAATAAATTGAAGAAGAAAAATCACAAGATCATCTCAACTGATGCAGAAAAGATATGTGACAAAATACAGAATCCTTTCTTGATAAAAATACTACAGAAGATAGGAATAGAAAGAAACTTCCTCAACACGATAAAGGGCATATATGGAAAACCCACAGCTAACATTGCACTCAATGATGAAAGACTGAACGCTTTCCCACAGAGATTGGGAAGAAGACAAGGATGCCCACTATCACCAATATAGTTCAATATATTGCTAGAGGCTCTAGCAAGAGCAATAAGCAAGAAAAAATAAATAAAAGGCATCCAAATTGGAAAGGAAGAAGTAAAACTTTCACTATTCACAGATGATATGATCCTTTACCTACAGTCCTGAAAAATCTACAACAAAGCTACTAGAGTTCAGCAGATTGGCAGGATACAAGATTAATACACAAAAATCATAATGTTTCTATACACTAGTAATGAACAATCTTTGGAGGAAGTCAAGAAAAAAATCCATTTACGAGAGTGACTAAAAGAATCAAATAGTAAGGAATAAACTTAACTAAGGATGTAAAGCACTTGTATTCAGAAAACTACAATGCATTCCTAAAAGAAATAAAAAGGCCTTAATAAATGGAAGAACATTCCATGTTCATGGACTGGAAGATTAAATATCGTTAAGATGTCAATTCTATCCAAATTGATATACAGATTCAATGGAATCTTGATTAAAATTCTAACAGCTTTTTTTTAAGAAATGGAAAAATCCAATTATCAAATTTATTTGGAAGGGTAAAAGGCCCTGAATAGCCAGAAACATCTTAAAAAGGAAGAGCAAAGTTAGAGGACTCTCACTTCCAGACTTTAAATCATATTACCTCACTACAGTGGTAAAAACAACACGGTACTGGCATAAAGATAGATACATAGGCCAATGGAATCAAATTGATGGTTCAGAAACAGACTCTCACATCTATGGTCAAGTGATTTTTGACAAGGCTGTCAAGCCCACCCAGCTTAGGCAGAACAGTCTATTCAACAAATTGTACTAGAAGAACTGTATATCCATATCCAAAAGAAAGAAAGAGGACCCCTATCTCACACCTTATATAAAAATTAACTCAAAATGGCTCAAAGACCTAAATATAGAAAGCAAGAACCATAAAACTCCTAGAAGAAAATGTAAGGAAACATCTTCAAGATCTGGAGGTATGTGGGGGTTTCTTAAATCTTACACTAAAAGTATGCGCAATGAAAGAAAACATGGATAAATGGGACCTCCTCAAACTTAAACACTTTTGTGCTTCAAAGTACTTTGTCAAGAAGGTGAAAAGGCAGCTCACTCAATAGTAGAAAATATTTGAAACCACATATCTGATAATGGTTTGACTTCCATGCTATATAAAGAGATCGTACAACTCAACAATAAAAGGGCAAGCAATCCAATTAAAAATGGGCAAAAGGCTTAGACATTTTTCCAAAGAGGAAATACAAATGCCCAAAAGCACATGAAAAAGTGTTCAATATCACTAATTATTAGGGAAATGCAAATCAAAACTACAATGAGAAATCATCTCACACCACACAGAATGGCCATTATTAAAAAACAGAAAACAAGTGCTGGAGAAATAGGAGCACTCTTCACTCATTTTCATTCTTTGCTTAAAATTTCTTCTTTGACCCACTGATTGTTTAGAAGTGTGTTGTTTGGCCTCCATACATTTGTGAATTTTTCCCTTTCCTGCCTATTTTTTTATTTCTAGCTTCATTTCATTATGATCTGAGAAAATGCTATTTTATAGTTCAATTTTTTAATATTTATTGAGACCTGCTTTGTGACCTAACATGTGGTGTATCCTAGAGAGAAAGGAGGAGGAAGAGGAGGAGTAGAAAAACATCCATGAGTACTTGAGAAGAATGAATAGCCCACTGATTTGGGATGCAGTGTTCTTTGTATGTCTGTTAGGTCTAGTTTGTTTATCATACTGTTCAGGTTCTCTCTTTCCTTGTTGATCTCCTGTCTAGTTGTTCTATCTAATCATGTGAGTGGTATGTTGAAGTCTCTCAATAATTATTGTAGAGATGTCTATTTCTCCCTTCAGTTTTGCCAGAGTTTGCTTCATGTATTTTGGGGTACACTAGTTAGGTGCATAGGTATTTATGACTGTTACTTCTTCCTGGTGGATTGTCCCTTTTAGTAATATATAATGGCCTTCTGTAGCTCCTATAACTTTTTTGCATTTAAAGTCTGTTTTTTCCCATATTAGTATAGCTACCCCTACTCTTTTTTGGTTACTAATTGCATAGTCTTTACCATGCTTTATCTCATTTATTTTTCTTCTTATTTCCCATGAAACCTCATTTCCTGACATTTTCTTTAATGTTATATAAAAACATCATATATACAATATTTTGAAATCTCCATTTAAATCATTTTTGAAACAAATCAGGGATTAAGAACATACATACATATGCATGCAATTTTAAAAGGAAATAACCCCTGATGTTGTCCTTAATCATTATTTATAATGTATAACTCAGGATTTGCAGTTAGTGATAGTGAATAAGGGCTTTCCCTCTACCATGTCCCAAGCCCACCCTCCCCCACCCCCACCTCCCGCTGGAGAAGGAGGAAAAGGGCAGAGAAGAAAAGAATGTTCATTGTAAGTGAAATAGGAAATGGCCACAAATGAACCAGGAAAAAGAGCGTATGCTAAGAGATGCTATCTGTGGACCCCAACAGGATATAGATCCCCCCCCACCACCACCAAATAAGTGTCACCACTGAAAGGCAGGCCCAGTGGTCCTTTAATTAAAGCAAGAGTTCTCAGGATGTAAACAACACACAGGAGATGCAAGGACATCCCTCCAAAACCCAGTTTGACACCGGAGAACAGCAACAGAGAAAGGACTGATGGATAAGCTATGCTGATATATCCTATGTACTGACTCGTACTACTTAGTCTCCAACCCAAAGAAAATGCCAGTGGGAAGAAGTGAAGGATGGAAGGCAGACAGCAATGGCCAGCTCAATAGTAGCCTCACCAATTTCTTGAGAACCAATATCAGAGGGAGATGTATTCCCAAGACAAAGGTAAGAAAAGAACAAGTAAGAGAATGGTTGAGATGATAAATAGGAAGCTGAGGATTTATCCAGCTCATTCCTGGCTTTCTCTACAGTGTTCTTTAGCAGATGGCTAGCTCCATTCAGGGATGAGTAATTTTCAAAAAGGAACAAGCATAAAACCTCTGCATAAAGACCAGAGGCACTCAATATAATCTACAGACTCAATGCAGTTCTGATCAAAATAGCAACAGGTTTGTGTGTGTGTATCTGTAAATTGACAAACTGATTCAAAATTCATACAGAAAACCAAAGAGTCAATAAAAGCCAAGGCAGGCTTTAAGAAGAACAAAGCTGGAGAAATTATACTATAAAAACCTATAAGAAAGCTATAGTAATAAAGATAGTATGCTATTGGCACAAGGAGAAACAAACTGATCAGCTGAACAGAATAGAATGCAGAAACAGTCACACCCAAACAGTCACCTAATTTATGACAAAGACAGCACTGTAGTGTAGTGGAGAAAGGTGACCTTTTTAATAAATGGTGCTGGCTCAACTTGATTTCCACATGGTAAAAAATGTGTCTTGACCCCTACCTCACTCACACCAAATATAAAGAGCAATTATAAATGGATTGTGGACCTAAATTAAAAAGGTAACTAGTACCACTTTTAGAGGAAAATATCTTAATGAACTTGAATAGGCAAAGAGTTTTTAAGAGGAGAAAAAAAAGAACTAATCTTTTTAAAAAATTGATCAAATAGGGTATCTTAAAATTAAGACCTTCTATTCATCAGTGAGTAAAGAGGCAACTCACAAAGAGGTAGAAACATTTGCAATACACATATCCAGGAAGAGGCACATAAACCAGAACATATAAAGAATTCCTAAAGATCAAGTTGAAAGAAAAGTCAGTTAACCCCCAAAAAGAGAATATCAAAAGGCCAATAAATGTATGAATTTGTGGCTCAAATGTATTAATCAATGTTATTGATGTTAATCAATGTTAATTTGATACAAATTAAATTCAGTGCAAATTAAAACAACTACATCCCCACCAGAATAGCTAACATGAGAGAGACGGGAAAATAGCCAGTATTGAGGAGAATGGAGAACAACTGAAACCATGGTACACTGTTGATAGGTGAATGTATATTAGAACAACCATTCTGGAAAACTGTCCATAGCCACTAAAGCTGATTATATGTATATCCTATGACCAAGCAATTCCATACGTAAGTATATACTAAAAAGATACACATGCATGTGTTCATCAAAAGACATGTACGAGACAGTCATAGCCACACTGCATAATAGTCCCAACCTAGAAATTATCCAGATGTCTTTCAACAGTTGACTGAATAAATAAATTTATTGTGTTCACACACATGCACACACACATGCACACGCTTCAGGAAAATAACAAAAGAAGAAAGGAACACAAATAATAGTCAGATGAAAAATATATGAAAGGAATTACCCAATGAAACATAAGAAGAATTCACACCAGAAATTTTCTGTAATTTCTTCAAAGAGTATTATTGCAAGACAACAGTAGTAAAATAAAAAATGAACTAGCAGAGCCCAATAGGAGAATAAAGAGAAATGGAACTGAAAATAAAAGCATTGTGGTTGATGAAACCCATATTAACGGCTAGCCAAAATAGAATAAACAACTGAAATGCAATGAGAGACCTAGTCCATAGGCTTAAGGAAATAAAGCAAAACAAAATGGAATTGAATAAAGATTTAAGAATGCTATAAAGAATAGATATGAAAGACAAAGGAGAGCCATCCTATACATAATTGGTGTCCCCAGTATATTAGAAAAATGATCTAAGATACAATGAAAGGAAACTTTCCTGAAATTAAATATCTATGGATCATAAGCTAACCCATGAGCAGGAAAACTTGATGTAGAATGGTCAGCACCAAGACGTATTCAGATGAGGTTACGGAATCTCAAGAATAAAGAATCATAGGAGCAGCCTTTCATATGCAAGGAAGAAAATCAGATTGGCCATACATACCTTTTCAGGGCAACATTTTAATCCCAAAAGATAGTGGATTGGAGCAACATCCTCAAATTTCTGAGGAAAAGAAAGTATGACTCAAGACCTTCACAACCCACCAAACTGACCTTCACATATAAATGTAATGGATATCCTTACACATGTACTTAGCTTAGCCCCTCTTTAAAAACTTTCAGATGACAAAAATGTAGCCAATCAAGATGTGAGTCAAAACAGAATATACAGCAATGGAGAAGCCATGGTAAAAGGACTGATAGTAAGTATTGGACCCATTTAAATAAACAATTAAGAAAAAACAATTGGGGCAGGCTGTAGCTCAATTGGTAGGGTGCCAGTTTACCACATGGGAGGCCCTGGGTTCGGTTCCTGGGGCCTCCTTGAGCGGGCAGACCGACTTGAGAAGCCCCCGCAAGCAGGGCGAGCCGCCCGTGAGCAGGCAAGGCCGCTGCGCAGTGAGCTGACTCGGCGGGTCACCACAACAGGCAGGAGACGAGCAGACACAGAAGAACACACATAAAAAAAATGAACACAGCAAGAACAAGCAGAAAGGGGGGAATATATAATAAAAAAAAAAAAGAAAAGAAAAAAACAATTGTGGAAATTACAAAGCAAAATGTAAATGCTGTAAATTCCAATAATTATAAAAATATTAATGATAAATACACTATAAAACAGAGGTGGAGATGTGGAAACAAATTTAAGTATTCAAATTTCTTCATGTTTCATAATAGGGAATTAATAGATACTGTAAAGTCAATACATATAGTTTTAAAATACCAAACACTTACATGCTCAGCTATTGCTTTTCATTTTTCATTGCCATTAATTTTAGAGATTTCTTGAAGAATTACTATCTCTTGTGATAAAGAAACAATTATCTGTAATTCTGCAATTCCTTCTGAGGCAGGCTAGCACGGAATGAGGAAAGGCAACCGGATCCAGAACAAAGCTGCAGATGTCACAGCGAAATCATGAGATACTGCCCAGAAATGCCCCTGCTGAGACCCAGGACTAAAGGCCTAACTGTCAGGGCCAAAACCCCGCCAAAAGCATCGTCATGAGGTCCCTTTCAAAATCCCGGCCCTAAAAGCCCCGGATAACTCCAAACAGGAGCCTCCTCCTTGGTCCCCTACAAGCAACCTCAGTGGTCTATGGTATAAACCAATAGGAAGGCAGAAAAGCAACCAACCAGATCGGCAAATAGCTAGAATCCTTCA
>PVKH010032432.1:0-12183 GCA_004027955.1 Chaetophractus vellerosus | reverse complement strand
CCTCAGATTAAATAAGCCAGACCCTCTGTCAGGTGGGTCTCTTTTTTCACAGGTCAATATGTTCCTCTCTGCCTCTTCCACCCCACCTGTCCCCAACACACACACACAATTGTGTTTTTTTTCTAGATATTTATCATTTACTAAGGGGTCCATCTACAGCAGCAGTTCCGAAACTGTGATCTATGTATTCCTGGGAGTTTGAACCTCAAGACCCTTTCACAGATTATATAATGTCAAACTACTTTCATAGCAATACTGTTACAGCATTTGCGTTTAACTCTATTGACATTTGTACTAATGGTACAAAAGTAACAGTAGGTAAAAATTGCTGGTTGCTTGGTAGGAGTCAAAGTGGTGGAATCAAATCCTTCTACTATTATATTCTTATATTATATATTATTATATTCTTCACTGACAAACAGACACTGTGGAAATAAATGCCAATTTATCTTAAGCATGATCTTGATGGAGTAAAAATGATTAAGTTCACTAATCCCTAACCCTTGTATATTATCTTTTTAATATTCACTCTCACAAAATAGGCCGTAAATATAAAGTATGTATACTGCATATCAAGGTAGGAAATTTGCCTCAAGGAGAAGCACTTGTGTAACTGAGCTGTGAGCTGAACGGTCGCTTTTTTCACAGAACACCATTTTTACTTGAAAACCATGACTGATGGACAAATTATAGTTATTCAGACTTGGGTATTTAGTTAACTTTTTTTTAAAATAAAAGAAGTGATCCTGGCACTTCAAAGAAAAGAAACGATAGTATTTGTTGCCAAATACAAGAATTAGAGCAGTGAAGTGAAAACTAGAATTTTGGAAAACTTTTATCTGCCACCATGTGCGTGAAAGCTTCTGAATACTTACTCATCCAATGAGATCAGTGATGATTTTATTAATAAATGTAGAAGATCTATTTAATTCAATGAGACACTATTTTCTAAATTACCTCTGCATCATGTTACAAATTCAAAGAATGGGTAAAAAATCATTCATGGTGCAAGACAGACAAATGGGTTCTAATATAACGGAATAGGAGAGGTTCCTTGAGAAGACATTTGTTTCCTCACAACAACAAGCATTTTTAAACAAACTACCACTTTTCGAGTTGTGGAGTAGTATCATAATACACAAAATTAACTGACAAAGGCTATTAAAATACTCGTCCCTTCTTACTTAATTATCTGTGTGAGGCAGGATTTTCTTCCAATATTGCAGCAGGACTAATAAAGAAACAGATATGAGAATGCAGCAGCCTCATTTTTAAGGCAGATATTAAAGAGCTTTTTTAAAATGTTAAACAATTTCATTTTTCTCACTAATTGGAAAAATGATTTGGAAAATGTAGTCATTTTCTCTAAAAATATATTGCTTATGTTAACATGCAATGGAGTTTATTATTGTTCTTTTTAATGATTTAATAAATATTTAAAATTTTTTCAGCTTTAATTTGCTAAAGTGATAAAAGGATATAGATATAACCCACATAAACAAAAGATCTTCACACTCCTCAATAATATTTAAGAATGGTATGGAGTGTTGAAGCTAAAATTTGGGCACCATTGATCCAGGGAGCTCTGTTTTTCAGAGGCCGTACCTGCTGTCCTTTCCTGACTGGCCCACTCTATCTCCATTTATGGCCCTCATCACTCAGTGTGTCCTTCCTTATTATTTTCATAGGATAGCCTCATGTGTATTTCCCTTTAGACACTTGACCTCTTGCCCTCCTTTTAACTAAATACTCCTTATAGAAATAGCTTGTGCCCCCTTACATATATCATGTTATAGCACAACCACAAATTCCAAAACCTAGAATGGAAAAGGGCTGGAAAAAATTACATGACTTTATAAGAAAAAATAACAAAGGGAGAGAAGAAAATGACTTTACGGAACTCAAATTACTTGACAACTCCACTGTCACAGTAGTGCCATAGCCACATAAGCCAATTGGACTCTTAGCCAGCTTCTAATTTTAAATTGTAAGTGGATGCCCATGAATTGGAGAATAGGATGAACTAAGGAAAGAGAGGAAAGACACCATTTATTGGTGCAGGAAAATAAATCAATGCCAGGACAGATGTGGAAGCCCAGATGCCAGCCACTGTCTCTGTATCACTACTTCACTAAAACTCCAGCCATCCTGCCAGGCAGTCATCTCCAAGTGCATAATTTGAAAGCAAAGTAACTCAAAGAAGAATTATGAAATTTCACATTAGTGAAACGACTATGAGTTTTAAGAAGAAAAACCTAGATATAAATTAAAAACTAGGTAATTAAATAGAGTTATACAAGTATTTGTGGGAACATACACAAACACACACACCACCTTTATTTAAAATGTAGGTGTTGATCAACTGTGCCCTGGGACTGTTGTCTGAATTGAGATGACAAGTTTCCTTGATCACAGATCCCATTTAATAGATCAGAGTCTCTACAACATTTGGCATAGATTAATGCACATAAAGTAACTGGTTATAATCAGATATAAATTGAGTTGGGTTTAGTATATTCGTTAGATCATTTATTAAACATGTGATAAAATACACAACAAAGAAGCCTCTACATATACCTGATATTTTCATCAGAGAGAATTCTTAGACCTCAAAAAAAAATCTTATTATTGTACCTTCGTAAAGGATAATAAAAATGGAAATTTTGGGGACAATTACTAGTTTAAGTGCTTTCTTTTTCTCCACTGCCCATACAAGTAAAATAACTGGAGGCATACAAAATTCTCAAGGATGGAATTATTTTGAATAATCAGTGTTCTACTTGATTGAGTGCATCTTTTCTATGCTTGAACATTTTGTTTTAATACATTCTCAACAATATAAATCCCTGACTTTTAAAAACACAATATACCAAACATAATTCAATTATATCATGATGTCTTAGAGGCATTTACTACAAACTTATTACTAAAATGTGTAGATATAATACATTTTTCATATTCTCTACTTGTGTCCCACCCCCCCCGCACATAAATTATATGCACAAGCACACATACACAGACCCAAAATCTGCTGAACAAACTAGAAATTATACTTTCAGTGTAATACAAAGACATCTTAAAAGAATTACTAAAACACAGAATGGAAGACTTGATTTCACTCTAACCCGTATGCAACATCATCCACTCCACATCAGCATACGTAAGAGAGTGATGTCCAGCATTTAAGACTATACCCTTAGATTGCAGGAACTGGCCCTAGACATTGGAACTATGTCTATGTCTTCTCTCTCATCACTTACTTTCTTCTTCTGTACAGTCAGTACACAGTGCTAACAGCCTCTTGCACTGTGAGCCTGCCCTCGACATGGCTGCTAATTTTCTTTTGTTTTTCTCTTCTTTTTGTTGGTCTCTGCTTCTTCCACACATACTGGAACTTCTCCTGAAAACATCTATTTCAATAGATACTTCTAAGCAAGAAGACCTTCCTTTCTGTATTTAGTGCCCCCATAATTCCACTACCATCATGTATAATACTGGATCTGTTCTCTAAAATGTTCCATTTTAATGGTAATTAAGTGGCTACTCTGACAAATACTAACTGTGACGATTAGACTAATGTGTCAACTCGGCCAGGTAATGGTGCCCACTTGTTTAGTCAAGTAATCACTGGGCTAACTGTAATACAAAGACATTTCATGGACTTTAATCATCAGTGAGTTGATTGCACAGATGGCTGGTTATATCTACAATTAACTGAGGAAATTGCAGTCGGCAGTGAGTGACATCTCATCAAATTATTGAAGGCCTTAAAAGGAGAAGTGATTTCAGCCTTCAGAGAGAGAATCCCATCTCTATTTTAGATGGGCAGCATCTCCTGAGGAATTCAACAAGGACCTTCTGTATCCCTGCCTTGCAGCCTGCCGTACAGAATTTGGACTTGTATATCCCCATGGTCATGTGAGACAATTTAATAAAATCTTATACAATTTACAGATATCTCCTGTTGGTTCTGTTTCCATAGAGAACTCTGACTAAAACACTAACTAAAATGATTTTATGCCTTTTATCTTTAGCCAGAAAATTTCCAAACTAAGGAATTATGCTCCATTGCTCTCCTTTCCTCTACCTATACATAATAGTCATAATACTGATTCTTTAAATTACTTAAAGTAACATTTCTTTACTGGCAACATAATTATTGTACTAGACATTGTGCTAGGTGCTGTGGATAAAATCATAAAGAAAATTAAATACTGTGGTCCATTGATAGGAAGCGTCAGCTATATAATCCAATTATGTAATTGTGATGGTTAAGTTCATGTGTCAAATTGGCTAGGTTATGGTGTGCAGTTGTTTGGTCAAGCAAGCATTGGCCTGATTGTTACTGTGAAGCTATTTCATGGATTAAATCATTAGTCAGTTGATTGCCTATATTGCTGTTTGCATCTACAATCAACAAAGGAGATTGCCCTAAGCAATCGAAGTCTCTTCCAATCCAGTTGAAGGCCTTGAAGGGAGAACTGATGATTTCAGCAGTTGGCCAGCCAGTTCTCCTGGGGAATTCATGGAAAGCCTTCACTGGGGTTCCCAGCTTGCAGCCTGCCCTACAGAATTTGGGCTTACCAACCCTGTCGATTCTATTTTTCTGGAGAACCCTGACTAATAGAATAGTTTACTACATAAATACAATCCAGCTACTGGAAATATTTTAAGACTAATGTAAAATCATTTGGCTGTCAAAATTGGAAAATTTCTTCAAGTCTTTCAAGTACTTATCTATATAGTAAGAAAAAATCAAGGTAAGGTTCTTTCATGAATATTTAGTTATTCATTTACTCTTCACTAGGGTACAGGCCTCTTTCATTGGAGAACTGCTTAAGAAGATGTAATACAGGAAGATGGATGTTTTAGGTAGAAACCAATCCATGACATGATGGATATTACAGTACTGTGGTGGTTTGGAACTATGTGTACCACAGTAAAACATGTTCTTAAATCTAATCCATTACTACAGGTATGAAAGGTGTGAACCTATCATAAGTAGGACTTTTTGATGAGGTCACTTCAGTTAAGAAGGTGTGGCCCACCTCAACCAGGATGGGTCTTAATCCTATTACTGGAGTCCTTGATAAGAGAATGAAATTGAGACAGAGAGAGAGAAAGCCACAGGAAGCAAAAGGCTGGATATTGACCGTACCCAGAAGAGAAAGGAGAGACCAGGAGATTTTGCCATGTAACAAAGGAGCCAAGAATTACTGGCAACCAGCCTCAGAAGGACAAGTCTTCAGGGAGAAAGCATCACCACAATGATGCCTTCATTTGGACTTTCTTTCAGCCTCAAAACCATAAGCTAATAAATTCCCATTGTTTAAACCAACCTATTTCATAGTATTTGCTTGAGTAGCCTAGGAATCTAAATATCCATTAAAATCTATGACTTGCAAGCAACATTCTAAGGACATTTTAAATTTAAAAAGGCCATATTTTGTGAGTTACACAAGGGATGACAAGACAAGACCCTTAGACTTCTCTAAAAAGGGAAACTGCCATATGCTATTCCATCCATTATAATAGTAAATAAAATAAATCAGTTATACCACAACCAAACTTTAATCAAGTTACTTCCACTTTAGGTATTTTATTAAATTTATTCAAAATTTTCTAGTGTAAGGAATTAGTTTTTACAATACTTTAAAGGTGAGAGAAAACAGCTAAGATTAATACTTAATCTGAGGTATATTTTTGTGATGTTACAATATTGCTTGTATTGGAAGACTCCTCTGATTTCTCTAAGTTGTTTTGATCACCAGTTACAATGCACATACCTGTGTGGCTCCGTATATGAACTCTCAGTGTCCCACTGCTAGCAAATTTCTGGCCACAATATGGGCAGATTTTCTCCTTTTCTCCTGTATGTGTCTAAATGGAAAGGAATAAAAACTGTTGAGGCTAAATATAAAGAATTAGGTAAAGATGATTAAGTGCCTCTGACAATGGTAAATCCATTTTTGCCAGGATTATGTTTCATTAAAATGATTTAATATCACAACAAGATTTTAAACAATTTATCATGGATATTCACATTGGCTCCAAATACCTTAGAATCGTGCATTGTATTAATTTGAAAATAATTGTGCAGTTTACTTTCTAAGCCTTCCTGGAGCCCCCATCTACAAATGATTAAGTTATACAAAACCAGTATGTGCTAGCAAAACCACATAACCAAAATGGGGCCACACCTGCCCCTGACTGCTGCCAAGAAACACTTCCTTAGAAGCATTTTTCACATTCTTAGTGTGTATTTAACTCTCGCAGACAGAATTAATCTCAATAAAGTAATTTGTTACATGCATTATGTTTGGGGAACTGAACTGATTTTAGTGCAAAGCAAAAAAAAAAAAAGAATATAAATCTGATTTGACCTTTAAAATCAGCAGGTGTTTACAGAGCAATTTGAATGCTCCTTTCTGCCCTCAAGTTACCTTTAATATAGGCATGAAACAACCACAGAAGGAAAGGTGAATGAGTATCATCAAAAGGGAGTTTGGGGAACCAGCTGTAGCTCAATTGGTAGGGCTCTGGTTTACCACATGGGAGGCGCCGCGTTCAGTTCCCGGGGCCTCCTCGAGAAGGCAAGCCGCTGCAGAGCAGGCAAAGCCGCCATGCGTTGAGCTGACTAGGTGGGATGCCGCAGCAGGGGGAGACAAGCAGACTCAGAAGAACGCAAAAGCAAATGAACACAGCGAGAACAAGCAGCAAGGGGGGGGGATATATAAATAAATAAAAATAAATCTTTAAAAAGAAAAGGGAGTTTCAATAAAATGTTGCAGAGTTCAAAGGAAAAAGAGATCACATCCAGTGACCTCTCCAGAAAAAGGAGGCAGATTCAGCATTTTAAATTGGCCTCATCATCTCATGAGAAGACCAGTTATTCTACCAACATCAAAACAGCTCATTCCAAGAAATGAGGTGTCAGAGGTAACTATGAAGCCCCAGTGTTTCTCAAATTTAGAAGAATGGGAAAAGGAGGGAGGAGGAAATTATTTCAGGTATGTGCATATTCTCTGAGATTTTATTAGTTAAGGTTTTCATTTCAATGATAATCTGAAAATTAATAAAAACATACAGTGGATCATGTGGATGACCATCTCAAAACAGAGCCAACGGAGCCTGCAAGTACATTTGTTTTATGCAAATGACTAACAAGTATTATTATTCGAATTGAGAGGGATTAAAGAAAAAGGAATCGAAAGGTTTCACGAAAATAATGCATTTACAGAATACCAAATATCACGGTACTCTATAAACTACAAGTAGGAAACTGACTCAGAGGAAAAGTAGTAGAGTAATTGCCTCGTCACCTGATAATCTCAAAGAACCACTGACATCACAAAACATCCTCATCTTCTGTATTAAATTGTTAAGTTAAATTTTAATATAATTGCTTTTTATAGCCTTATTGCTATTTACTATGGAAATTTGCATATTTGCATTGCAATCTATACTGGTATATATATTATTGTATGTGCAATTTGTAAACTAAATACTTTAATCAACACAAGTATCCTTTAGGATTTTTTTCCCCCTTGGAAAGCGTTTGTTTAGTTAACATTATACCCCCGTTTGAGAATCATGCTCTAATCAACTGCCATGCTTGCCAATGACACTGTCTACAACAAACATTTCCTTGATTCTACATTTGGTAGGCACTTAATTTTCCATTTTCACTGCAAGTTCTCATACAAAACAGTTATATATTCTTTACACTTCAGTAAGAGCCTTTACTCCCAGGGTTTATATTATGGTTCAATTTAAAGTATATGGTATAACATTTTAACATATAACAGACTTAACTCCTCGTTTCTTGACCAATCTTTCTTGATTAGTACAAAGTTGTTTAAGAAATTGCATATATCTATTATTATAACATTAAATTATTTCAAACAAGTACCTACCAACTTATTTGTAATATCTTTATACCACAGGATTTTATAGGTACTTCACTGATCACTTAAATGACCCAATTAAGTTATTTGTCAAATGAAGTGGTAAAGGTTTCCACATAAAAGATATTAAGGCTATATCTATGAAGATATTTAAATATTTTTTTGTTTCATTTTTAGGTGCATAATTGGGTCAGCTGGTTTAAAAGACACTGAAGGTACAATATTAAGATATCTTCAATATCTCACTAAACAGCTCACTAAAAGAAAAATATTGGATAAATGGAAAAAAATTGAAACCAAAGTGAAAAATCGTGCTGCAAAAATGCCCTGTGAAAAATCTGTTGTTGGAAACAACTAAATCTCTCTGAAAAATAAACACTCTACTTTTCTCTCATTTATTAAAACAACAAAAATGTATTACATTCACAAAAATGGAAATTGAATTAAAGAAATTGAAAGACTATTCATTCCAGAGATTTTTTTTTAAAGGAGGTATTTTTATTACTTAGCATTAAAGATAAAGGAAAAGAAAAGTTATTCAGTTCAGTCCTTTTGAAATAGCTGCTTTAAGGACAGGTATCAAAATAAAAGTCACACTGAGTTGGGATCGGCTGCCATACCTTCATTCCGCAGCTCGCTCTAACCAGCAGAAAACAAACACATTTCATAGTCATTTCTGAAGTCAACATTAATATCTATAACTGCATTTTTTACAACATAAAATTTGTTATCTAAAAAATATATTTGGATGTACTTATTTGGTAAACAAAAAATTAAAAACAATCTACTGCTTTGCTTAAGGTAATTATCCAAATAGCATAACACAGCAAAGATATTCCCCAAATCACCATAAGTAAGATCATTTGTGTTCAGCAAATGCTTCTCAAGTCCTATTCTCTAACAGGAACTTCCTTAGATCCTAGGAATGCAAATATAAGGAAGGACCATTCCAAACTTTCAAGAGCTCAAGCTAATAACTTGTCAATAAATATCTGAGTGAGCATTGGAAAATAAAATTATCAAATCATTATTCATAATTCTTCTTAAAAAACTACTAATTAATATAAAATTTATAAAAATAGGTAAGCTCCCACTCATCTAGTACTCTGTATTGCCCAACAACTATCAGCATAGTTAAGTGCAATGTAGAATCAATATATAATCCTGAGGTTCTCTTTCATGAGGAAACTATCTATTCTAAAAAAAAAAAATGAGTAAATCAACATTTTTTGAAGAGTTAATATAAACATGCATTCTTTATATACCACTTTGAGTAAATATGTTGAAAAATTAATACAAAATTGGGTGATTTATTTAACAAACATTCCCATATTGCTTACATATATAATCCATTCAAACAGAAGCCTTCTACTTACTTTCTTATGACTTCTAAGCACTGAAGGTGTAACGAACGCCTTATTACATAGCTCACATCTGTATTTCTTGTGTCTTTCATGGACCACTTGCACATGAACATTTAAGGTATCCTTCCTTTTAAAGGTAGCATCACAGTGATGACACTTGAAAGTTCTCTCACCTTGGAAACAGAAAAGTCAAATAAAAGAAAGATAAGATGCAAGAGCAGGGTTCTGTTAACTCTCACACCTGTATACCAGATTTACTATTCTTTTCTCCAAGAAGTTAGTTTTATACCTCTAACAATTTATCATACTCATAAAAGCTAATTTTTCACAATAAATTCCAGTTCCATATTTGCTAATCCACTATATGACAAGGGAGGAGTCCTTGAACATTGAACCTTTTTATATTCTCAGTCTACTTAACTAGAAGATTTTGGGATTGATATAGTTGATTCTCTAAAGGTACTATGAACTTTAAAAAAAAGTATGTGGGGGGCCAGTAGCCCAGTGGATAGGGCACCGGGTTCACCACATGGGAGGCCCCGGGTTCGGTTCCCGGGGACCTCTCCAAAGTGGGCAGACGGCCTTGAGAGGGCAAAGCTGCCGTGGGCGGGGCAGAGCCGCCGTGGGCAGGGCAAAAAGCCACCACGGGCAGGGCAAGTCGCCCGCGAATGGAGCAGAGCCACTGCCCGGGAACGGAACAAAACCACCCACAAGTGGGACAGGCCGCCTGCGCGGTGGGCTGACTCGATGTGTCGCTGCAACGGAGGGAGACAAAAAGCAGACATAGAAGAACGCAAAAAGAACACAGCAAGAGGAAGCAGAAAGGGGGGGGATAAGTAACAACAACAACAAAAAGTATGTAGTTGTAAGGCAGGAGCTGGAGGTTGAGATATATAGACTGTTGTGCTGACACAAGGCCTCTGTCAAGCAGGATGATTTGCCTTTAGGGCTGCTCCCAAACTCTCCTCAAATCCCACCACTGTTCCCGCAGCCTCCAGTGGATGAAATATAGGCAGACGTGGGTCACAGGTAGAGAGCCCAAGAGCAGTCAGTTAGTGGGTCAGAGAAGGCCCTTGGCTTCTGGATTAGACAGAAGGCTACCAAGCCCCTTCCTTCCTCAGCACGATCTGCGCTCCTGATGCTGCCTGTAGTTTGCTGTGAAGCAGATGGGGAAGGGGTTTAACTTCCCAGCTTTCAAACAGAGAGTGGGACTAGTTTGAGCCTGGGGCCCCCAAGTGGCAGCTACCTATTTTCACCCTGCAGACCCTGGGCCTCTGGGATGGTTCTCACATTCTTCTCCCTCATTAGGCCTGAGGGAGCAGCAACTCTAAAACCTATCTTTAGGGATTTTATAGTGTTTTTTTTCACTTCCACACATTACTATCTTTGTAGCTCTTCTTAACACATACATCTACTTAACTTTTATCAGTCCATGTTAAATAAAGTTATTTTAAGCAATGACTATAAACAATTGGAAGACAGTGATACCTCTCAAGATTTTATAAAGCACGCATACCACATAACTAGAATAAGAAAGACTAGTGTTTGAATTTATTTTCCCCCCTTTTAAGGGAAAAACAATATTAGCATAGATTCACATATTTTATTCACTTGGAGGCAAAATATAGAGATGACTAACTTTCCACATTTAAATAAGAGATTGCCTCAACTTCAATGAAGCTCTTGTAACCTCCCTTCATTATAAATGGCACTAAATTTAGAAATGTGAAGATTCTATTATTTCTTCAAAACAAATTTAAGGAAGGAAGTAAAGATAAAAAGAAGGAAAGAAAACACAGCTTAACCTCCCTTTGTCTTTTCAAACAGAATTATGCCTAATTTAAAGTCTCTTAGAGTCCTGTTGAAATGTAATGTGTGAATCAAGTCATATACAACCATGCATGAATTCTATGGATTCTGAGAACTTTGTGTATTTCATGCTTTTGTGCATTTCTGTTGCAGGGTATTATTGTTGTAAACTAGTATGCCCTTGATATATCTTTACAGATTTGGTGAGAATAAAGGAATTGTCAGTTGAGTTAGGGTTGCAATGTTAAAAACACTCATTAATCCATTAAATTTAAGCCATTGAATTTAATCCATTAAAATTGGTTACTCATATCAAGCTATTTTCATAAAACTATCAAGTGAATAAAAATGTTGGTCTCTGTACAAAAGTCTCACCAAGCTATACCACAGGAGTACTTCACAACTATTTACTTTTCTTCTTTTAAATTTTAAAACCAGATTTCTGCATCTTATGTATATCAGTTCTTTTATTTCTTTTTATTTTTTATTTTGTCACATTAAGTAAAGCTACTGAAGAAATACTATTACTTTATGCCACCTTTTATAACTGCACATTTCATTACTCAAAGACATCTTTTATTTATATATATATATATACCTTCCCTTATCTTGGAATCAAGAAGGTAGCTAGCAACCTGCCTTTTGATTTTCAGTTTATTGTAGTAACAATTTCCAATACAATTATGAACACTATTCCAGGTATTTTGAGCCAGAAGTGCTGATAACGTTTCTAATAATAGGCCTCATATTTTGAAGTTAAACATGCTTTATCTTTCCTGTTGTGTAAGACCTAATAGTCTATTCTCTTTCTCTTTTAGCCAATTCATCATTTTAGCTCACTGGCCTTAAATGATGTCTGTAATGGTTTGACAGTTTATGTAATTATGAATTCCAAAAATATAAATTGGATCATGCTTGTAAACTGATCTGTTCATCTGGGCTTGACTGGTTTATGATAAGGGCATTAACCGGGAGGGCGTTGGGCCCCGCCCCTCGGTGGGTGTGGTCTCAAGTATAAAGGCTAGGCAGCAGATTTGAGAAGCAGAGATTTGAGAAGCAGTTCTGATGTTGGAGAGGAGTGCTCCAGGAGAAGATAAGTGAGC
>PVKH010032431.1:0-12166 GCA_004027955.1 Chaetophractus vellerosus | reverse complement strand
CTCTAGCTACAGACAACTTTCCTTCTTTGCCTCCTTTTCTCTTTTGTCCTGATTATCTGAGCAAACATGGCACAAAATACTGAAGAGCTGAAAATTGTTATTTAGGATGTGATCCATAAGATGGGAGTGCGCCTTGCTGTTTCTAAAAGCAAGACTTATAGTGAATGTAATATCTTTGGAGAAGAAAAGCATTGAAATTCATTTCAAAGAAGAGAGCTGACAGTATGATGTCAACTAATTTTGATGCTGCCCTATAATCTAGATACCCTTTCCATCAAAAAGGTTTAGGAAAAGATATTGTAAAAAAATAAAATAAAATACTTATTGATGTGTTTTGTTTTGTCTCTTAAAATTTCTTTATTTTCAAAGTACTGCCTTGACCTGAAAAATAAAATGGCTTACCACATTAAATAAATGTATCATGTTACTTGCCTCAAACTATTATTTTTTCAGTTCTAGTATCATCGTCTAAGTAACAAAAGGAATACAGAAAAAGGATGTAATTCTGTGAAACCAGAGAATAAAAATAAACATCTATTTTTCCTCTCATATCGAAACCAAGAGAAATAATGTTGGTATTTTTCATAGTGTCCCTCCAATGTTATCGTATCACATTCTTATTCAATAACCTTAAATGGTCTTAAAGTTCATGATAACAAGTATTCACTAAAACAAACCTCTATTTCATGTGTTTCTTTATTATTTGTTTTATTAGAAAATATTTCAAATATTTATATACATATGTGTTGTAAATGGGTGTATATATTCATAAATATATAATATGATAATACTGTTATAGTGATGGGCCCTGGTTTAAATGCTTTATAAGTATCAAACTGATTATAACAACACTATGAAATAGGCACTATTATCATAATCCCCATTATACATGGGGAGAAACTGATTAATAGAGAGGCTAAGTAATTTATCCAAGGTCACACAGCTATCAAGTGGTTAGCCCAGGCAGTTTGCCTCCATAGGTCCTGCAGACCTTGGCATAGTCTGGATTCTGTGGATTGCATCCCCCAAAGCATCTGTCCTTCCCGATCAATCAAAGTGCCTTACAATTATTTCACTTTATTTTCATTTTTACCCAGTATTTAAGTGTTATATTGATTTTGAGCTCCCCAAAGTTAGTTATTATTACTGATATTATCATCATCATACTACCATCAACATCATTGCATTCAGTTGATGCTTGTTTACACTTACCCGTATGTCTTATTGGTGTTTTTGCTTGATATTGCAACTTGCTTCTCAATGCTTTCTTCAGGTCTAGATTACTTTTTTTGTGAAACACAAATTGCAGATGTTCTTTCCGCAAAAACTGAAAGTTGGGGGAATAAGAAATTCTTTCATTGTTTGACTTAATTTTTGTTTCTCTTGTCTCTGATTAATAGCTTTGCTTGGTATGGAAACTTAAGTTACAAATATTACTTTTTAAAGATATCATTCTATTTTGTTTGGGTTTCTATTGCTATTATTGAGAATTCTGCCTCCTCTCTGCCATTACTTTGTTGGTAATCTCTATTTACTATTTAATTGCTCTTGAGATTTTCTTTACTATAGTTTATTTTGTTGTACTAGCACAAGATATGTCAGATTCAATTTTTCCCTATTGTATTTCTCCTTTAGCTTCTTTTAGCTCCCAATGGATATTTTATTCTTGTTAATAATAGGTAAATAATATATGCAATAATGTAATAAACTTGTAATAAATATTTGGCAATTTTTCTATTACATTTTTGTCATTTCAACCACCATATAAATGATAAAATATGACATTTTAGCAAACTACTTAAGGACAGGGAAGTTACTTTCACATCTTTTGTGTCATCGAAAATAGAACTCTGTACCCATTGAAAATAATCTATGAATGATTTGGAATTTGTCCTTACTTCCTTGTTGACCTGATTCTTTCAGATGCAATTACAATTGATACTGAATGACTCTCCACACCTTTTCCTTCCCTTTCTCTCATTCTTAAAACAAGGAACTGAAACCAATGATAAAATGAAGGCAAAATCCTAGAGCTCATATAATTGGGATTTAAATAGAAACTGCTACTGCTCCCTAGTTAATCAATTAGAGAAAAATCTCTAGTTGCAAGCCACCTCAGGTTCATCTAAAAAGCCAAGTTGATAAGAGACAGTTTTACAGAAACATATTTTCAGTCCAAATAAATTCCTGGACTCCACCTCAGATCTCTTCTACACAAGTGAATTCTCCAAAAGATGGAAATATTTTAAATGGAAATTTTTCAACATCCTATGAATGCATAAGATAATGGTAACTTTTTTTCCTTCCAAATGAGTTCATAACTTAGTGGGAGCTATTGCAATATGACCTTACTGAGATGGAAGTAAAAGATCCATCATCCACTGAAACACTGCAGTAATATTCCATCTGGACAAATTTAGGAAAGGCTTAAAGATTTAACAGATATTATATACAAAGCAAAATGATGCATTCTGTTCTTTTATTTTGACTTTTCAAGAAATTTTCTGAACATTGGTGTGATTTTCCTCAAGATTTTGATAAGTACGAGAAAACCGCATACCAAGATTTATGTGAATGTAATATTTTTGGAGAAGAAAAGTATCTTTCAACATACTGTTAATATCAGAACAATAGTGACCATATGAAATACATTTTTATGAAAAATAGTGACGTTTAACTTGTCTCAGTTATAAAGGTAAAAGGGCTTCAATTCAGTTTTTTTTTAATTGAGAAAGAAAGAAAACTAAAAAAAAATCTTTACAAGATCATTTTGGAAAGAAGTATTTAATATGTACAAAGACAAACTAAATTTCAGGTGCAATATTAATCCAGATAATTTTAAGATTCAGAGAATATGCTGAATTATCTGAACATATTCTAATATAAAAAGGATGAGCCAAATAAAAGATGGCCTGATTTTTCAGAAACATCTCCAAGCAGGGAGCATTTAGCAGTTCTCCTAAGACAGTACTCCACCTTCAGAGCTGGAAGGAATCTTCAGAGATCATGTAATTTAGTCATTCCAAAATTGTAGTTCTTGACCCCAAAGCTGTAGAGTAATGGCAAGTAATGGCAAGAGACGCACTAAGCCATGTAGAAACAAGAACTTCTTTAGATGAAATCAATAGTATATCTAGCATACATTTGTGTGACTATTTCTGATGCATAGACATACAATTGTGACTGATATGATATAAATAAGGCATTTCTGAATCCATTTGAAATGGTTGCCACATGTTTTTCTTAATAAATAGATATAAATATATGTGATAATACCAAATACCATTGATTATACACTTTGGATGGATTTATGCTTTATTAATACATATCAATAAAATTGATTTGTTTAAAAAAACTATACATTCCTAATGTAGGGGAATTTTTGAAACTTTAAAATAGGTAAATGATAGATCTAGTTCCCCCACTTTTTCCACTTCTTTCAAGCTGAAATTTATGTCTATTTTTATTTACTGCTATATTCCTATAGCATAGCCTGACATTTAGTAGGTATTTAGAAATGTCTGTTGAATGAGTGAAAGTTGAATGAATATCTTACATCACCCAGTATGGGAAGTTAAAGGGCTTTAAATAATCAACATTTTAAAAAGTCACATGGAAGCTGTTAAAAAGACAGCCTTGTTGTCTTCCCTTTGGCAAAAAGCTATGTCTTAGCATAATAAATTTTTGTGTGTGTGTTTAGAGAATAGCTGTTCAGACTCATCAAAATTTATTGCTTTTTTTCATGCTGAGATAAAGACTTATTGTGAAATATATTCACTTTTCAGTGCTTTGGAGCCTGTCTGTTCCTGGGTGCCAATTGCACTCTGGCAGGAGCCTAAAGGTCTCCATGGAGCAGCTGGTGTCAGCATCACATAAAAAATATGCTCCTGAAATGGATCATTCTGCTGTTCAGGGAACATGCAGGAGAGGCTTAGCTAAAATAAAGAAAGAACAAAGCTATGACATCCAAAAATAAAATCAAAGGGGATCAAGTTAGGGTTATTTATACATACGGGTACTGGATTCAGTATTCTAAACACCTCACAGCTGTTCAAAATCTGAGACAAAGCAGTCAACAATAGCACTAACATCTCCTTGGCTGGAGAGCACTCAGGCCAGGTATACATATGTTCCATTTACCACAAGCAGCTTCTGCTACATTTACTCTCTCTCAGGTCTACTGTTCCGTTTAAAAATGTGGTTAGGAAAGCTGGATCTGAAGTCAGATGATGTGGGTTAAAATCCCAACCATACAACTTCCTGGCTCTGTGACTTTGGACAAGTTACTTCACCTCTTCAGTTCCTGGTTTTCCATTTACATAATGGGAAAAATCATTGTTCCTATCTTCTGAAGTTGCTCTGAGGAGTCAATGAAATAATCCACAGCTTCTTGCTTATAAATTCTCAATAAGCATTAACTGTTACTATCATTACTGTTAAGATATCAAATTGGGCCTGCGATTATTACTTTTAAATCCTCTTCCTAATTCCAGATAAACTTGAAAAGATGGAATGCTCAGATCACTTAAAGTTCTTGGATAGAGACACCTTTATTTTTCTTCCCCAGTGTCCACATTTTACCATGACTGAAAGTTGAATAATACTCCAAGAATTGCTTTTTTTTTTTTTAATCTTTCCCAAGTTCTTCTTCACTGATCAAAAGATTCAGTATCTGAGAATCTCAAAATGAAAACTAAGCACATATGACCTAAGAAATTGCTCTTTCTGGGTTCAAATTGTCCCAATCTTCAAGGACCAATATGTGAACGGAGCCCTTACCTTGCTTTGTACCATGGTTCCCTTGTCATCTAAAGCACTGCTCCAATACCCAGCTGAAACTCTGAATCTTTTTGACCCTAGAAAATCATCATTGTTTCACACCCAATTTGTTACCTTCTCAATTCCTTTCATCTTTTACCACCTATTCCTCTTGTTCCCCTATTTTTATCCCACCTTTCTCCTTTCTTTTATGTCTGCCTTTCTAGAAAGATGGATAGATAGATGACATAAATATATATGTAGATCTAGCTATAGAGATGATATAGAGATGATAGATAGATAAACGATAGATCTTATGTCTTTCCTATCTTTGTTCTTTAGCACTCCACAAAAATAACACTGAAATATTACCTAAAAAAATTACTGTGCAGTTAATTTTAGTCTGGCATTCATAGAAGGACCTCAGAGGGACCAATAATACTCTAAAAGCGTATGCCAAAGTAGTGTTTGCAATTTCATGTGTGTATGGGTTTATGTATATGTGTTTGTGACAGAAAAAGGTCAGGGAGAGAGAGAAGTATATTACATGTGTGTATGTGTGTGTACTCATTTCCTAAGGAGAGAGCACATTGTTTCATCAGATTCTCAAAAGGTTTATGAAATTAAAAGTTTTAAGAACTTCTTCTAAGTTAATGTAAAGACCATAGAAATGTTTTAATGTGTTTATTATATGTTAAACTATGAAGACTGAAACAATGTAAACTCAACAAATATTTATTGAGCTAATTTGTAAGGAAATAAGTAGGTCTAGACTTGCAGTTTCCAGTCCAACACGTAATGAGCTTGGAAGTCATCACTCCTTTTCTTACAACAAGGAAAAAGCTGAAACCTGAATCTTTAGTCCACCATAGAAATGAGATCACAAGGCAAACCGCTACTACAAAAACTGGAAAGATAGGAGGACAGAGAATCAGAGCTTACTAATAACAGAAGCCTCTGCTGGAGCCAGCATCAGGGAGGAATACATAAAGGGTAATTGACCAGTTGGTGGATACTGAGCATGGACTAACTTGAGAGAGAAAACCTCTGAGAGGCCCAGCTTTGGGGAGGGAGGCATACTTTCATGAGTTTTACCTCCAGGAGACCCACCAGACTCTCACTACATAGATTGAAGAAATACCTTCTCAAACGTGTAGCAAGGGAGGAAAAAGCAACCATTTTGAAACATGCCTGGAACATTCTATTTTTCTTAGCAAATGCCTGACCTCAAGGAAACAATTTTGACCAGAGTTTAGACAACCTGAGGAAAAGAAAATACCCAACTTCAACCCCTTCTTGCCCTCACCCACATAAAGATTGAAAAAAAAAAAAAAACAAATCTGAGAGGCACTTGTGAAGGTCACAGCCTAAGGGCACAGGCTCATTAAAATACTGAGATATAGTCACAGAGTTATGGAGCACTCCCCTCTCACTCCCACATCAAATCACCACATCAATAGTGCTCCAGAACCAAGTATTATAGCTGAGAAGACCTGCAAGACTCAGACCATATCTAAGGATTCTCTAAGGAGATTCAAAAACAACAAGAGAGACAAAAACAAGCACATCAGGGGAAATTTTAGCCTCTGATGCCTACAGCTATAGCAAACAATAAATACAGCCCAACTCCTGTCCAGATAAACACAAAACCTCACACTAATGGCCTATTTGCCTCAATTCCTTCTACCTTATACATCATGTCTGCCCTTCAACAAAAAATTACAAGTCATGCTAAAAAGCAGAAACACAGTCTGAAGAGACAGGGCAAGCATCAGAACAAAACACAGACATGGCTGAGATTTTGGAATTATCAGGCCAGGAATTTAAAATAACTACAAATAATGTCCTAAGGGCTTTAATGGAAAAAGTTGACAACATGAAAGAACAGATGGGTAATGTAAGCAGAGATGGAAACTCTTAAGAAATAATCTAAAGGTAGTGCAAGAAGTTCCCACATTAAAGACCTGAGAATGCATCCCCAAAAGGGTGAACTTTAAATACAAGACTACCATATTAAATTCTGTTGACATTAGTCCCACCAAGCTCTCTATGGAAGTGCTGGCTGTAAAGGACTTTCCCAATTTACTTAAATATGGACTGCTTAGGAATTTGAGACTCTCCATTATAAGTAAATACTTTACTTAACTAAGCCAGCTTTTGAAATGATGATGCCACACTTAAAGTAGAGCATATTTTCATAAATTGTGGTTTGCCCCTTTTTGAACAAAATAGAAACAAGGAGAGAAGACTCTTGAACTTTGCATCTCAGTAACAGTTATCCAATTTATATGAACTTGGTATTTCTTTATAAATTCCAAACTCATTCATTGGGGTAATTTTTACTTGCTTAGCAGTTTAGGGAAAAATTTGGCGATTTTGTGATTTTTCAGATTATCTTTCTCTTAAGGTGTCAGGGTGTTAAAATAGTGTTCTTGTAATTTTATACACTTTTGTGATAGAGTACTGTTTTGTTACACTATTTTGACTTCTGGATTCTTTCTATTTGCATTTGTTTATGTATGATTTCAGGAGGAATACTGACCATTTGAGCCTTGGATAATACTAATAACCTAATAATTGCAGAGCTTTCTTTTTTTTTTTTAAAGCAATGCAAGAAATAAAACCACTGTAACAGAAATGAAGAATGCCTTTGGTGAGCTCATCAGTACAGCCAGGGAAAGAATCAGTGAGTTCAACAATATGTCAATAGAAACTCCCCAGTCTGAAAAGCAATGGACAAAAAAGAATGAAAAAAAAGAAAAACCCAGAATATTCAAGAACTGTGGTACAATTAAAAAAGATGTAACATATGTATATTGGGAGTGCCTGAGGAAGACGAAAAAGAGAAAGGAACAGAAGAAATATTTGAATAATAATGGCTGAGAATTTTCCAAAATTATTTACAGACATTAAACCACAGATCTAGGAAACTTAGAGACCACCAAGAAGGATAAAAACAAAAGGATCTGCATGTAGGCTTATCATATTAAAACTGCAGAAACTCAATTACAGAAATAATACCTAGAAAGATTTCAGAAGAAATATATTTCCTATAAAGAAACAAGAGTAAGAATTAATATTGCACTTCTCTTCAGAAACCAAGCAAGTAAGAATAGAATGTAGTGAAATATAAACGAGTATAATAAGCCTTTGCCCTCTAGAAGTTAACAGCCTACCTAGAAAGAATAAATGTATTATAAAAATAAGGAAGTATTCTATTTTGTTTCATTTTGACTTTGTTTTCATTGTTATTTTTGTTGTGTTTTACTTAAGAAAAGTCTTTTACATGGTAAGAAAGAAAGCTGGGAGATACTGGAGGCTGGAGTAAGATAAACTTGAAATAGCCAGACACGATGTAATGAAGGAATGAAATATAAGGTTGTCTTAAGAATGAGGTGATTTAGGGGGAAAAATGAGTTTGAGTTTAGAAAAATTACACTTGAAATTATTATTAAGTAATCAGATGAAGAAGTAGACAATTAGAGATATGGGGCTGTGGTGAATTTAATGAAGTTGACACAGATGACTGGCAACCCTGATATGAGCAATGTAAATAGAACAGTACAGACCAGAGTCATATTTTAAGATATTAGAAAGTGAATGGGTGGCCAGGTTATTGAGGCTGAATAGTACAAGAGAAAGAATTGAATGATGTCAAAGGAAAGTTTTCTTTAACTGCAGAAGTCCTGAGCACATTTGTTCAGAGAGAAGGATGAGTCACCAGCCTGACCATTGTTCTTTTGATTATAAGAGGAAGTGTATATACAGTTCTGAGTTAAGACCGTTCTAGGAAAGAAGAGAGACTATGAGAAAGCTGCACCGACCTTTTGTTTCAAGGCACATTGAACAAATGGGAGAAACAAACAGCAGACCACAGGTAATTCATTCATTGCAAAGAGAAAAAATACAACTGCTAATCACTGCAATTGTCAGTGAGTTCAGAGAATCGCTCTATAATTAGAATTCACTTTTCAAAATGGTTACCTAATTGTCACTAAGTAAGCCAACATACAGAAAATGTTCCAATGGTAGAAAGAATAATTGGGTTTTAATAATTGAGCCTATTGGAAAACACTCATTTTTTGGAGATCAAGAGCTAAGGAATTGTCAGAAATTTGTTTAGTGAGATAAAGATTTGGGGACAAAAAACTTCTGTCACTGCTGACTTAGTTTTATTAGACCCAGCCACCATACTGGATATTCCAGCATTTCTGCTTGTGGCTAGAGCAACAGGCAGAACTGTTGGAATCTGCCACCGTTTTTGTGTGTAGCCACCTCTCCAATGCCTTGAAGTTTCTTACAATTCCTAAATTTATTAGGAGAGCTCACAGTGCCTAAGGAATACATATTCTGACCCTGCCAACTATATTTGGTAAAGCAATACAAAACAATATTCTGATATTTTCATATGAGTCATGGGGAGTGGTCTTCTCGTGCTTAACCAATAAATCTGGGGAAAAAAAACTTTTCCTGAACCTCTATGGAGCATACCTCACAAGAAGCAGGCAGTGCCTAACCATTTATGTTTTAGAATATTCATATATATGATGGTAGGTGGGGTGGGACTGAGGTACCAGTTGTAATGGATAAGTTATTCTGTCCCATAATCCTGATAGAAAATTGCTAAGTGATTTATTAAAGCTTGTTATAAAATTTCATAACATGATAATATAACACTATGAATATATATATATATGTGAAAAGCTCAGGTGAATGGAAATACATATGCATATAAAGATGAAAAATATAAATATAAAGATGGTGGGATATCCTAAAGTTTTCTGTAATGTTGCTATACAACTTGGATAATTGAAAAATATATTGCTTTAAGAAAGCCATTTGAGGATAATTCTTGGATAGTTTCCCCTGGCCTAAATGAATGAGATTCTATTTGACTTACGTAGTTGAAAGGAAATTAAGACTTTCAAAAAATATTATAAGGTCTTATATGGTTGAGCACTCACTTCATTCTTTAAACAGTTAAGGGGGAATTTTTGTGTAATAACATTATATAATAACTCCCAAAGCCTACAAGTTTATAAAGTGAGTAGAGAAACAAACTAATAACAATTATGTTTTATCTTTCACCACTGCCTTTTACCTACTGTTCATGGAGGGTGTTGTGAAAATAAATAGAGCGTGCTTAGAATAACTTCAGAGCACATTATGACAACGAGTGAGGGAAACATAGAGATCAAGCCAAATAATGCTAAGAAGTGTGCCTCTGGGCTTGAATGTGGATACTCATTAGCTTTTCTTGGCATGATTTCATGGCCATGACTTTATGGTACCCAGTGAAGAGGAATGTGAAATGTCCAAAACTTTCCCATATTAATCTATGCCCAGAACTCAGCTATTTTTAAAGAGAGCAACACAAATCCAGCTCAGCTCTATATCCAATGAGACACACAGATTCCCAGGTTGGAAGGATGAAAGGAGTGAATACAATACCTAAGGCCAGATGGCATTGTGCCTTCACTGAGTTCAGAACAAACAGATCAATCAATAAAGAAAAGAATCCAGCTAACTAAATGATATTGACTTTGCGACCCCCAAAAAAGTTCCCAAACATTGGCTTTATCTAAAATAGAAAATAGCAAGAATTAGTCTCTGAAGAGGTTTGAACTAAACTTGGCAAGGGCAGAGCATCATAGGAATGAACAATTGGATCAGAAATCAAGGAACCCACAAAAAGTAATAGAAGCAAGTAAACAAAGGGAGTGGTGGACCAGAAAGCAATTCTCAGTGTGTTTGTCTGCGAGTCTGTTCAGCAGTATTCTGACAGAGTTTGAAGTCCTGTGGTGTCAAAGACCAAAGACAATGTTCTGTCACTCTGTGGCATCCCAATGCCCAAAGGACAGGCAGTCTGCATTCCTCCCTGACAATCAGCTGGAAGATTCAGACAATCTGTTCAGGCTAAAGCCTGGAATGGCTGATGCTTCTTTGATTCACTTTGCCAAAATGACTGCCTAGAATGGTGACACATTGTGATTAGAAATAGGACTAGAAAAATTCTTATTTAAAAAAAGTTGAAGAATGGAAATCGAAGGGAAAATATCTGTTGAGACGTCTATGCCTAGACCATAAGGTATCATGGGGTTTTCTTTCCAATTGAGCAAACAAGGACTGATTTATAATACACACAATTGTCGATTATCTATGGGGATAATGTGCATGTGTGTGTGTATAGTTAGAAAAAGTTAAAAAAATTTACCTTCTATTTTTCTAGTATGTGTAACTGAAAGCTTGGCACATAGTAGGTACTTAGAAAGTATTTAATAAGTAAATG
The DNA here is from genome assembly GCA_004027955.1 of Chaetophractus vellerosus. Taxonomy (NCBI): domain Eukaryota; kingdom Metazoa; phylum Chordata; class Mammalia; order Cingulata; family Chlamyphoridae; genus Chaetophractus; species Chaetophractus vellerosus. The sequence goes on along the minus strand of PVKH010032431.1, from coordinate 1,119 downwards.
AAATAATGAATTCTTGGAGTCTATCTCCTCTAAAAAATCTTTATAGGAGTTTAATGGTCTGATTTTCATTTCCACTTCCTTCTTTTCTTTCCTCGTCCCAAATCCCCTAGGAAGGGTGCCAAAAAATAAAAATAAATAAATAAAATCATGAAAATCAAAAGTTTCAATATGGAAAACAAGAGAAGCAAAGTAAAAACATAATTCCAAAATAAGGAATTTGTTTTATAAACTTCAGTGGTATTGTCATTCCATTAAAATTCTGGAACTGATGTCTATTCTACAAGAAAAATGTTCTGAAAGATTTATGCCTCACTTGAAAATATAATGCATGCATAGAATAAAATATTAACTTAAATTCTCACATAACCACAAACTTGGCTATTCTGTTAACCTAGTGGGGTAGTGTGTGTGTGTTTGTGTGTTCTTGTTTTTTGTTGACAAATATTTCAATTATGTACTGATTACTCTGCCATGGCTCCCCCACTATCTGTATATAAAGTATCATCTGCATGCCTTCAGATTACAGTTGAAAACTAGATCTTTTTCTGGTATAATATTTTTTTCCAAAGAGAGAATGATCATTGAATTGTCCAAGAAGGATTAAATTCAACAACTGTTTAGGGTCATTATTATTATCTGTAAGGAATTGTTGATCTCATATGGTCTCTGGTGTTTTTCTTTTTCACCTGTAGCATCATTCCCCCTTCCTAACAGCACCCTGGTTTTCCTTTGGGAGATTATCTTTCCCAGTCTATGAATAATTAGATTGAGACGATAAATCTTGGTGTCTGTTCTGCCCTGCTCTAAGGATTTGTTTTTCTAGTTTTTCCCCCCTCTTTAAACCTGGTATAATCAAGAAAAATACAGGTGACCACAGCTATATTCATGGAATTCCCTCTCTCAAGACATTGAATTTTGAGAAGAGAAACTTAACAGAACCAATAGCATTCTTTCCCTTCAGCAAGGGTGCCTGGGCAAGACTCAGGGTCAACTCTTTTGTTTATTCATTTTTTTATCTTTTTTGCATGCTTTAGCTGCAGAGGGTTGAGGTATTCATACTCCTCAGCTCAAAGCACATGGTCTGTGCAGATGTAGGAAATGAAATCAGTGTACATCTTT
>PVKH010032430.1:0-12170 GCA_004027955.1 Chaetophractus vellerosus | reverse complement strand
TCTTGATGGCTTTCCTACCCTTCCTGGGATGGGGGGACCAAGGATCTACTAGGTACCAAATGGGAGTGTAGTGATGAATCTAACTTCTTTAAAGAAGTTGTATAGGGAACAGCACATTTCTTTTCTTGTGAGATGTCCCAGCCTGCTTGACTCTTTCATTGGGGTCTGAGGACTCTGCTGCTTTAGAAGCACACTTGGGGCAATGCTCAATGCCTGGCTTCCCAAGCTTTGCTTTGCCATCTGCTCTGAGGTTTGCCTTTTCACATCACTACCACTGAATAGTGTAGGCCTCTCTACTTACTTGACATCATCCCTTCCCAGTCCCAGAGGAAATTGTTCCCACCCTCTCTTCTTACCAGTGAAGACACTTATATTTTCCTCAGTACTTGCTGGACACTGAGCCCTAGTAGCTTCTCCTTTCTTTCCAATAAAATCATTGGAAGTAAATGCACACACACACACACACACACACAGGACATACTCTAAGGACTTAGCTAGCCATTTGAAACAAAAGGGAAGAAAAGAGCAGAACATGCACAAATCAATAATTTATAAAAAGACCCACCGAAGATGAATAATTGGTCTGGGGCTTATCATCCTCAAATTGTCCCTTGGTTCTAGTCCATGGGTGAGGTGATGTGTAGTGTGGGTGGGGTAGGAAAGGTTTGCACAGAGATTTTAGGGAATAAGAATATTATTTTGCTGTTGTCTGTTTTAGAAAATCAAGGATTAGGGACTAATTGTGCCTATGGTCATCCCTGAAAATTTTCTCCACTAAATGGGGCTATTATAATGGAAGATGGATCTCATGGTTCAGAGAAATATTCTTAATGAAAAAATGTCATCTACTTTGAAATTGGAACAAATTTCAGAAGAGATAAGGAATATCTAAAGGTTCCACTTAAAGAAATTACAGCAGTTGCAATAATATGAGTGGTTGAATTTTCCCATTACCAATTGATCAACTATTTTGTAGGAAATAGCTGGAGATTTTCCTCATCCAAGTTAAGTAATAGATCATGAATCCCACCTATGCTGGCATTTCCCACTGGCCCTCTCATCACTGCCAGGTACATGAACACACACACACCAGCAGTTCTGTGCACATGCATTTGAACACACGTGTTCTCGCTGCTGGGCCGCAATGCAGAAAAAAATTAGCATGAAGGATGTCATGTGCAAATGTAAGTATTATACATTGCCAATTCAGAAAACCTTCAATACTTGCTCTGAAGTTTGAGATATAGTAATAGAGCTCATGAGATAATTGTTGAATATTTTCATAAGTATGATAATTAACAGCAACAAAAATAATACCCACTATTTACTGACCACCTGCCATGTGCCTTCTGATAAGTACTTCTCATTGGTTATTTCATTTCATGTTCACAACAACTCTATGAGGGAGGTGCAATTACATCTCTGCTTTACAGATAAGAAAACTGTGTTAAGATACTGTACAATCATATACCTAATAAAGGGCAAACTCAGGTATTCCTGACAGTAGCCCCAAGTTCCCAAGCTGTTTTTACTTCTCACAAAAGCTATCTACAATCTAGCTCACACTAACACTTCAGAAACTAAATCATTTGAACCCAATGAAACCACACAGACACACGCATCATTTTAAGTTTTATTTATATTTCTTAGTTCAAGAATTACACACTAGGCAACATTATTATATATTTACATGCTGAAATTGGCTGCAATAAATTTAAATTCAAGAAAATATTTCTTATGTGCTACTCATTTATAATCCTCATTTTTTTTAATATCTCATGTATCCCAGAGATTTTAGTAGTCTTGTTTTTAGAAAGACATGAAAATAGATGCAATGGTATCCACTCGTGTTTTGCATTTTCTAGCCATTGGAAAATGTGCATTATATGCATATCAAGAAAGGCTACAAGGTAATTAGTAAGGCTGATAATCACTACATGGTGAAGAAACTAGAATACCACTTTTTATAAAAGGACAATTCAGAACTGTGCAGGGACGATATTCATAACAGAACTATTTAAACACCCATGCAAAGAAAATGTTAAAAATGCTATGGAGTTGAAATTATATGGACCTTTGTTTGATTAATTATGTATGAAATGACCATGGTTGAACTCAGTTTATTGAACTGAAAAGGCAAAGATACAAGCTGATGGAACTATCAACTTGCTTCAAATGGTGCAAGGACACACACATGGAAATGAGTTTAGAAGACATGTGGCAGGGAGTGACATTTGGTTTTGGAACTCAAAGAACACAATTTTTTTTCACCATTTTGTATCAGATGTGTCTTTATCACAAAAGCACTTTTCGAATCAAATTAAAATCTGATGTCAGAATTTTGCATATATCTACAGAAATGTTCTACTTCGTTTGCAAATATAATAGTTAAGAGTGCTGCCTTTTGTTTTCTTATGTGATTTTGATAGGGCAGTATCTTAATTGGCGTTCTGTTGGCTCTTTACAATGTTCCTAGTGCATTTGGAAAATATTTTTTGAACCTTTGGTGTGAAGCAGTGCTTTTTTTTTTTTGAGTTTCCCCTTTTTTCCTTCCTTTTTTTTTTTTTTTTTAAATAATGCTGGAGTCTTTGGTTTAAGGGAACAGTACTATCTAAGGACAAAATGCTATTATTAAAAAAAATTCTATTATGTATTGTTTGTAACAAATTTCCAGAGCACGTATGAATAAACATTTTTATTTCCAATAGTGCCATCAATATAAACTTTTACGCTTTGAAATTTGAGATTTGAGTCACAACCTTTGGTTTCTTGAACTCTGACATATAAAAGACTATTATGTTATTAATGATCATTTCTGCTTTTCTCAATACCATTTCTAAGGTTACCTCTTTGTTGTTATATTGACTATATAAACACTATAGCATTTCCAACAGAGGGGCAGAGAGCGGGAGTGAGTGATTGGGTGAGAGTGTGTGAGTTTGTGTATGTGTTTTTGTATGTGTGTATGTGAGTGTGTGTGCGATAGCAAGTTAAAACTCTTCTGTCTGGGCTCCCAACATTTATGCAAAAGGGTGTTTAAATTACTCTGTTGGGGTACTTCAGTAACTGTACTTAGTATAAAATAAATAAAAATTAAGAAAAAACTAGACAATTATTTGCATCTATTGACTATTCATTTACAGCATGTTTCATTATTTACATAATATTATAACACATGAACTTAAGCCATGAACAGAATGAGCACTTTGCCTTACCATAAAATACAAATTAGAAGTTAAAAATATTTAAGAAATCTGATTTAATATTTACACACGCTCAGTGAAAGTTACGGTTGCACACATTACATGTACTCTGTACACTTAGCAAAATGGCATAATTGCTACAGTTGAGAGTATTTTGCCCTAACCAACATGGTGGGGTTTAGGGTTTTGTTTTTGTTTTTTTTTTTCTCCTCCTAGGAGGATATTTTAAAATCACTTTATGTTTTCTTAAGACATTTTCATTTTTAAATCACCATTGAACAGTGCTATTTGTTTCCTTTAAAAAGAGAGCAATTAGACAAGCAATGTGAGAACTATTTAATTCTCGATGTTCCGAGGTACAGTACTATTATAGTGTCAAACTGTGCAATGGTTCATAAGAACTGTAGGCATTGATTTGCTGATAGAGAAATGCTCAGTACCCTGTATTACTTGTTTCAATATGTTGACTTGTTGATTGCCAAACTTAAAAGTATTCATATGCTGGCTTAATGAAAGAAACAAAACATATTAGCTTATTCCTTTTGTTTTCCAACATATGAAGACATATATATGTATGCATGTTTATATAGATCTATATATACACATATATATGTAATATGTTGTTTAAGACCTGCTTTTGTTGATGTTGTTTTGCTGATTTTGTTTTGAGTATGAAGTTAATCACAAAGCTGGAACACAGTTACCTATAGAAAATGGAAACTGTCTCAGTTGCCAATTTAATGCAGGTCTTGCTTAAAATAAACATGATTTATCTCCCTATTACATTCCACTGTACTCTACCTCTGTGTTGTGCTTTTGTAAGCGGACAGATATTCGTGTTCCTAATGCTAGAATGTAACATCTTTTGGTTCATAAACCATTTTTATTTTTTTACGTAGCACTGCTTTTGAAGAAATGAGAAGAGGAAAGGTCTAGATGACACTGCTTGAGGCTTTCCCTGTTATTAAATAGCGATAGAAAGAATTTTAACATTCCTTATGCAAACACATGATTATGTTGCATGAGTTTTCAATTCTGAAAATGCATTTCATACCTACTAGCAGTCATGTACAATATATATATATACAGATTGGGATCAAAGATTTCTTTTAGACTGTGCATTTTGAGTCAGAATTTGCCTATTAATTTCACAAAGATGAGAAAACACCTTAATTGCTGGCTATCTAGCTGTTTTATATTCAAAAGAAAAACTATGCATATATGTATAAACTGATAGTAATACAAAGTCAGGATTGCCAAGACACTCCTTTGTGGTCCTTTAATTTAATCACTGGAAGTCAATCTAACGGGTCTTTGTAGACTTATCAGACTTAGCACACACACACATATCCTCCCATTTGATGACTACATTCCAGCTCAGCTAGAGTAAAAATATAGTTGAAGAATAAATCCCACATCAATTACGTCTAAGCAGGATGAGACAGTTGTTTCTACCTACATGGTTATTGGATTCCAATATATGGTTTTCATTCTAGGGCATCTGTTCCAAAGGCCCATCTTTTCTACTTTTCCTAGTTTCTTCATATTACTGACAGCAGAAATGAATTCCTGTCCATAGGCTTTTGAGGCTCATGCTATGAAGTTGTTTCTCTCTCCACTTTGATCTAGATCAGTTTGTTGACTTCCCTGAATATTCAAAATTTTGTTGTAACTGTAAATGACAATATCCAGGATTTGTATGGCTTTTACAATAATTGCAATTAAGAGCCCACTTCTATACTTGGGCTCTGAGTTGTCTCTAGAAAAACCTTTCTGGAATGGCATTTGGAGTTGTACACCTGAGTTGTTGATATGCTCTTTTCTGATATTTTCTACTCAAACTTTACTCCCTGGCAAAAAGGGGCAGGCAATATTATTAGTGGGATGCCCCAAAATCATTGCCTAGGAGAAAGTGTGTCCCTGGAGAAGCTTAAGGAATCCCTACTCTGAGTCTATTGGCAGAACTATGGTCAGATTCTACCTAAAGCTCAAACTCAGAGGTATTCAAGTGTATAACCAAAAATAAAGGCCAGAGTTCCCTAGGCTGGTGGAAAAAATGTACCATCCAACCTCTGGAATAATTCAGAATGCAGGATGATTAACCATTTCCTTTTGTTCTCGGAGAGCTGGAATGGAAGGACAGCAGAACTCCATCATGTTCCAAGTTGCTGAATCATCAGGGGAAGAAAACAAACATTTTATCCACAGGCAGATACTGACCTTGGCTACTGTGCACAATCAGGGATATTACTTTGAAAAGTTTTCTTTCTTTTTTTTTTTTTTTTTAAGAAATAGCAAAGTCATCCTCCTAGAAAAAGTGCAATCACAAATCAAACCTTAAGGAAAATTCACAATTTTCTACAAGAAAAGCAAAGTATGAGCCTTACACTGATAGAAATAGAATATATTAGCTTATTCACTTCCTTGTCCAATATATCAATGTACATGTCCAATTAGTATAGACAGCACAATGACATAACTTAGAAATAGAATAAAACTAATACATCGTGTCTGCCTGATTATCAGTTATATATTTTTCTGCAATATCAACTAGGGCTCATAACATTCTTCATGTAAATGTGGCTCTGTTGTTATCTTATTTTCTACCAGTTTTCATATTTTCCTTGACTGAGAAGAATGAAAACATACAATGGAAGCACCCTTAAAAAATCAAATCCAGCTAACCCCAAACGAACTCTCCTTGTGCGTGTATTCTTTGAAATACTGTCTCTGTGAAAAATACAAAATACAAAAGTTAACTTCATTGCACATGAGGAAATATAGTTCACTCAATCCCTCCAAAGGCTTACTTTGTCAGCCCCCTAAGAATATAATCAGAATTTAGGAAGCAAGAAAAGCTAGAGAGGATATTAATCCATTAAAGCAATGAACAAATCCTTCTTTAGAAAATATCTACTAAATTCAGAAATAAACTCATAGGAAAATGTTGCAGAGACAGCTGACATTGTGTGAGATAAACAACCTGTTTGTTAGCTTTGTCTGTGCTCCATAGTAATATATTTGAATGACTCCCAATCTAACTTGAGCATCTAAGATACTTCTAGTTCCCCTAACTTTTCCCTTTTGTGTTTTCTTTTGTCTAGAGGTACTATACAAACCACCTTAGGCAGGCTATCAAAAGCTTGTGAGGCTGGAAAAAGAAAATCTCTCTCACTCCATCTTTTGCTGCTGAACACAGTATGTATAGACCAGATGCTGTGTAGGGCTGATAAGGACAGGCTTACTCACTCACTTTAATTTCTAACAACAGTTGTTTCTGGTTTTTCGGCTCTGTTCTGGGTTGTTAACTCTTACTTCACCTAGGAAATAACTTTTTAGCAAAATTGCTTTGGTCACTATGTGTGATGTTGTCCAGAAGTCTCCCCTCTCTAAATGCTAAAATGGAAGACATCAGAGTTGATTTCCTGTGCTCAAGCAGACAGAGAGACTGGTCAGATTGGTTTTCTGAGTCTCTCTCTTGACTCCCCCAATCCTGCTCCCACTACATAAGACTCTTCTAGAACCCAATGGTAATTATCTTCCCACAGCACCATCAACACCTTAATAAGGCAAGCACAGTCCATCTTCAAGTAAGCATGTTTGCATGGCATGGCAGATAACGTTTTTCCTAAGCACTGTACCATCTCAATAGCTTGCCAATCTTAGGAATGAAGGTGAGGAGTATCTGGATATTATCACCTCTCAGGGAAATGACTGTCGATGCTACTGAGCCTTCCAAGAATATCTTCTGAATAATTCCCTTCTTGTGTAGGCCAAATCCTAAGCAGATAACTTGGAACCCTCTGACTTAATCTTGCCATCATTTATACAAATCACTTGCATTTAAGCTGGAAAACCACAAGGACCTTAGTGTATTCAGTACTTAGAAGAAGCAACCCAAATGGTATGAAATGGACCACAGGATAGGCCAGCAACTAAGGTATTTTAGCATCACTTTTGTCCTGGATTGATGTGTTTTCCAAGTCCTACGTCAGGTTGTACAATGGGTTTGAGGAGAAATCTAGTCCTTGCCTCCTGTGGGATGCCATATTTTAGTTCACATAATAAAGCCAATAGACGATGTTGAAGAAGGAAAAAACCACTGGGAAGAAAATGCGGGACCACCGGTCTATGGCATTCACATCAGTCAAGTCGGGGATGGTGATTTTCAGTTGGGAGGCGCGTCTCCGCAGGCGGCTTTTTTTCTGTGCCACGTGTCGTTCCAGGGCGTTTCGGCCAAAACTGTGCCTGGGCAACCCGGGTTTCCGGTACTGGATGCTGGAGGCATCATAGGCCAGCATTGTGCTCCTGGGGTCTCCAAGTCCCATCACAGCCTCTGATGTGGCCATTTCATTTTTTATCTCAAGGGTACTCAGTAAGATGTTCTCATGGGGGTCCATCTGAAAGACAGAAGAATCATACAAGACAGTCAAAACAATAAGCCTTTACTGGTGCTTATGATGCAAGGCACTGCAATGAGTAGTTTAGGTAGTATTTATCAGAGTGGCTAGGAGAACTAGCTCTACCATTACATCTTCTGAATTTGAATTGTGGCTTTGACATAAGCTATGAGAGTTTCAGTTTCTTCATCTATTAGATGGTATAAAAATCCAGCCCTACAGGATTGTTGTAAAGATGTAATGACATAATAAAATTGTTACTAATACAATTATCATTACTTCCACCTAGGGCAGGCAGAGAAATAGAAGACATGGTAACCCTTTAAAGAATTTATGATCTTCATATGAACACATAGGTAGTTAAATTATACTAGGTATCCTACAGTATTAGGGGGTTTATTACTGAATCGTGCTCACATTAATTACAGATGAATTAATGATCCAACTAAAACTAAATATATTAGCTAACATTTATTAAGTGCTATCTATATATAAAACCAAGCACTGTGCTAAGCAAAGTTTGAATAATTTCATTTAATTGTTGCATCTTAATACCTATTGTCATGTGATATCACCTTAAATCTTCAATCTAAATATAAACAGGTTAAAGGAAGAGTTATGAACGATGCAGTAAGCATGTACCCAGCCAAGTTGCCATGGAATTCAGAGCAACAAGGAACTCAAAAATAAGAGCATGACAGCGGGGCATGTAGAAGTGACAGAGGTGTGAGTAGGGTGAGGGGCTGACTTGGAAGGGAAGGGAAGGGGGTGTGATTACAAAAGAAGGGAGCAAGTTCAGAATTGATTGTGCTGACCTGAATTTTGGGATAGGGAGTAGAGTTAAGTTGGCTGTGCATATAGGGTGTCACTTTTCTATATTGGATGATTTCTTTTGGCAAGTTAAAAGTAAAGAATGAATATTGACATCATGAATCCTAAACTATGAAATCATTGAATAATGTTATTTTGTTGTTGTGAAGAAGGGAACATCAGTGTGACTTATCCTTAAGAGTCCTCAATTTTCACAGTTAATAAAAAAGACACAATCTAGCCACAGTGAGCTATTATTTGTAACACAATATATTTCTTTTGGTGGAGAATCAGTTTATACCAATTGCCAGTAAAATGTCTGAGACCATAAAATAAGGGAAGGATGGCCAGTGGAAGGTGCTGATGGTAAATGGAAACAAGGGATATAACCAAACAGTTAATTGGAACATACAATGCTCCGAATTTATGAATTAAGCAGAAAGCAACAAGAATGTTGCTATGATTACACACTAACAATTAGCTTTTAAATGTGGTTTAATAACCCTGTATTATAAATTCAAATCTAAAATCTTTTGAGAAACAAAAACTATAAAATATGCCGGGACATAACAATTGACCAATTTATCTCTGCCAACAGAGCAGATATTCTGCATGTTTAGTTTAAGGTAGCATTTTGCTTAGAAGAAATATTACACAAATATATATTTTAAATTAATTTTAAAAGTTTATAAGGTTTGGAAGCAAAACCAAATGTTGAAACAGGTCTGTCAAGGAAGAGTCAATTCTTGTTTTCATGGTGGGTTCACTCACTCTAGGGAAGAAAAGGAGTGTGTAAATGCACATGCTACATGCCATTCTAACTGAATGCCTTCAGCCATCTTTCAAAACAGGCATTATTTTCTCAGGTTACAAGTGAAGGCATTCACCAAATTTCCCGAAGTCACATAGCTACTAAATAGTGGAGCTGGATTTCAAACTTTGATCATTAGAGTTCAAAGCTTGGTGGAAACAGAGTGAGTTTCTAACACTCAACAAAAGCAAAGCTGATGAAAGTGGGAAGTCCACCGTTCCTTCTTATTTCAGGCAGTGTGTTTATTTTCTGCTCTGCTATGGGCTAACTCTTACTTTTAACCACCTAGGAATAGCTTTTTAGCAAAAATTTCTTTGCCCGCTATCCATCATGACGTTCACAAGTCCCCTCTCACCATCTAATTAATCATCAGGGTGTTTGCTTTTCTGTTGAGCAATTGTAAAAAAGAACAGTTATGAGCTTACATTAGACCTAGCTGAGTTAAAATATAAAACAATGGTAACCATCATAGTAGAAATAATGACAGTAGCGGTCTGTCATTCAGGAAAAGTTGTTCTCAGTCTAGGACAAATTATCATTGGGTAATTCATTTAATCTCACTGGGTTTCTGTTATCTTTATCTTTAAAATTCAAGAGTTGAGTAGGATCATTCCTGAAGCTCACTTAACGTTTACATATTTATTCATTAATTCGTCAATTTAAAATGTACTTATTGAACATCCACTGGTAGATACAGCAGTGGTGAGGGAGCTAGAATTTGTGCTAATCCCTATGGGAGACAGGGTCTCAGAAGGAATACAGGATTTGGAGTCAAAAGCTTAGAGTTCTGGCTCTTCCATTTGTTATTTTTCACCCTGGGAAAATGACTGCTGGTATAGAAGAGTTTTCGGAGATTGCCTGGAATAAAACATGTGGGAAGGACTTGGGAAACTAAAACTCTAGGCAAAGTTGATTGTTATGACATGCCATGAGCTCAATAGGATATATTCAGGTTCCAGTGATGTGTTTTTTAAAAAAAGAGAGGTTAGTTGAAACCCTCCCTGGACACCACACCACACTGTCCATTTACCCCTTTCTCTTTGTGATGAAAGACTGTGAGTTTTTTGGAAGGCTAGAATATAGGGTTAATCAACACCTGACACTGGATTTGGGGGGATGTATAGAATTTCCAAGTTCAGATTCTGGACTCAGACAAACATGTTTTTCATTCTGGGCTTAGCCGTTGAGTCTCTGGGCATCATTCAACCTCTCTGTACCTCAGTTTATATATAAAATGGAGGAAAAACCCAACAGGATCGTTTAAGTAGATTAAACTAGACAGGACATGCAAAGCAGTTAGCCCAGTGTTGTACACAGTAAGCACTCAAAAAATCATAACTGATCTTGTTATAAAACGGCTATAAATATTCCTTGAATGAATAAATGAGATCTTCCACTGTCATTTTTTAATATCATGGACTATGTAAACAAACAAGGATTTTGAAATTGTCATGATCAATTTTGCTTTGATTAGTTGTTTCTGTAAAGTCCTGAGAAAAATGATTAACACATAGTAAACGCTATATGTTTTGGGTACAATACATAAATCAATATAATAAATAAGTTAGGACTGAATTACTTCCAAAGCTGAGGTGAGATAAACTGGGCTGCCTTTCATCAGAGGTGGGAAGGACCACCAAGGGCATAGGCAGAAGGTTCCCGACCACAAAGGCAAACAGAGCCCACGGGCCAGGGCAGAAGAGTGAGGCATCTCCAATGCTAGCATATGGGGGTGGGGTGGGTAGGAAGGCCTGGCTTGTCTTTCCTCATCTGACCACAGCTAACTGTGACCTTTTGCTTCATACCTATCTTTCCCACCAGACCATACATCCAGGCAAAGGCAAAGCCATGGTTTGTTATGTTCACTGTTATATCCCCAAACACCTGACACAGTGCTTGGCACATAGCAGGTTCTCAATAAATACATTCCAATTGTGTGAAATTAATTTTGTGACCTTTAGTAACTCACTAACCTCTTTGTGAGACATCAATAACATGAGGTTAATTTTGCAATGCCCGTCTGAAGATCAGGACCACATGGAACTACCTCTGGAGTGCTTCTCCTGCTCTGAGGCTTCTCCCCCTATTTATACTGATGTCATTCTGAAACAGCATCCTTGGGTGCCTGAGAGCCTTTCCCATGGAGCCCTGAACTGTTTCCATGACAGATAACTCCATTCTGACCCTAGGGAAGGGAACTTGGTGAACAGCAACTAGAAGCCAGGACTAAGCATTTTCCAGATTGACCTCTTTAAATTATGCTAATAGCCCTGTGGGGCTTGGGAAATAAGGTGCAAAAGGTTAAGAACTTCAATGTCAGTTCCTACGGTGAACAGGTGACAAAGCAGGAATTAGAAACAAGCCTCTTTTCACTTGGCGGTGCTAAGGTACAAGAACCCCCTGCAGTTCTTTATGGAGCATAAAAGAGGACCCTCTCATTCAGTGCATGGTAGGACGGTCACCTGCAGTCTAACAAAACTTTCCTTAATGAAGGGTGGATAGAATTGTCTGGATTTAAATATGTTCCTAAAGGCAAGCACTGGTGTAAAGTCCTGTTAACTGTGCGGAGAGGAGACATTGTGGCTTTGCTGTTATCAGCAAGCACTCATTCCAATTACAGCCTGGGGAAGCACCACTTCCCCTCAGTTTCTGGGCTTCTGGTGTGGTTGTGAATCAGTCAGTGTAGGTCTGGACACAGCGATTGGTTCAGGGGTGGGCAGAAGACCTTTTCAGAGCCAATGAAGTTTCGTCAGCCTTCGGAAGAGCACACCAGAATGGAGGCTTTCATACCTTTCTACTGGTTTTGCCACCAGAAGTAGGTGGCCCTGGATCCTCTGAACCTCCTGAGATGCTTCAACTGCTAGAGGAGATCCTACTTGGAATGGAGCCAACACAGGGAGAAAGAGAATTCATGACCAAATGTCAGTGTATCTCTGTATCTGGTCA
>PVKH010032429.1:0-12169 GCA_004027955.1 Chaetophractus vellerosus | reverse complement strand
GTTCTCCATGCTTCCTTCCTTAAAAAATTTAGGAAATCTTTCTCACCCAAGCCTGATTATCTTGTTAGATAGGCCTCCAATGTGGAGCGCTATAAGGTAATAGCTACATATTTAATATTTGCACATCATTCCCTGGCAATAAATATAAATCTCCTTACAGGCCATTAAAAGGAAAGTCCTGGCTTTGAAGTCATACTGGGATATAAAGTCAGTTTCTAACATGAAATAATATTTGATCTTGCGAAAGTTTCTTATTTCTTGGAGTTCTGTTTCCTAGTCAGTGAACTGGGGAACTGGACTTTAATGATGACAACCGGGATAGAGGAGGGAGGGGAACCAACTCTTCCTAGTTTGTGAATATCTCAGTTTTCAAACAGAAAGTCCTGTGTCCCAGGAAGCCTCTCAGTCTTGGGTAAACTGTGCCAGTTGGTTATTCTACAGCCTGTCAGAGTTGTTATGAAAATCACATCATGTTATAGTGCATCTTTTCTAGAAGCAGTTGCTGTCCTCAGGTAGAGTCAGTGAGTGGTCAGAGGACAACTGAGCAATAAGTGTTTTCAGTTTTGCTTTGCTCCATATCCTTACAGTCTCACTCTATTCCCAAATATGTGGGGATCACCACCTGTTCTGTGGACATATGTATAGATGATGACTGGTTCTTTGTGTCATCTCAGTAATGCAATTATTATTAGGCACAAAGTAAGCATTTTGAAAATCCTCCTTCCACCAGACTAATTCCCAAAAGAACCAGAAAAAGAAAGCTTCTATACTCCTCTTGTTAAGAAAAAGCCACGTTGCCAGAGGAGCACTTGCTTCTCCTCCATTACTTTTGTGGGAATCACAGAGGCAGGGGAGCAATCAATATATTCACTCCGTTATCCCTTTGGGAATCAGCATGGAGTTGTTCTTACAAATGGGCCTTATTTAACCTGGCTTAAGAACCCTCCTCCTTAAAATATAATGTGAGATTAATTCTGATGACAGGGGCTGGACAACAAACACAGACCAAATCTTCCATTCCCTCAGAAGATTCAACTGGACTAGCCCTAGCATGACTTTTTCTCCCCAAATCTGAGAGGTGTAACCCTGACAGGTAGGAAACGGTTCTAGGGCAGACTGTTTAGTCTTAGGGCTTCATTCCAACTCTGACACCTCTGCCTTGGCTGCTCCATTATGCTGGGAAGAATAAATGACTCTTGCAGTGGCAAGGCTCAAGATGACATCAACCTTTTTCCATCTGGAAGGAATTAAAATCATCAGCTTATTTTTGGTAGTCTCCTAGGGAGTAAAGGTTGTGATTTATGAAATGATGACTTGGAACTCAATTTAAGAGAATACACACTTCCAAGTACACCAGATGATACGTACTCAGCACCTTGGTTATCAGCTCTTCAGCCACACATCCTTTTTGTGAGTTGTCAGGCTCTTTGTAGTTGGAATTCATAAACCTAATTTTTCCAGGAATAATATGTAGTCAATATGCTGGCTAGAATGGAGAGTGCATGAGCTTCAGTTCTTCCTTTAACTCCCCTACTCCCCTCTCTTGTGAGTGAGTCATACTGGAGATGCTAATAGGAAGAGCAAGGGTTAGGAATCAACACAGTACCTGGTACATAGTAGGGATATTGGGTGAGATTTGGTTTCTGGCCCTAGCTTTGATGTTAAACTTGCTGTATGACTTTGGAGTCATTTTACTTTGCATCAATTTCCACAGCTGTAAAGTCAGGTGGTTGGGTTGGCTAATCTTCAAGGCCCCTTCATCTCTAAGAGCCAATAAATCCTATGCTTTAGCAGCCTACCTTCCAAATTTTTCATTTTTATGCTTCTCTCTGGCTCTTTCCCTGGAAATTGAATAGGCTGATGGGATGGCCCTGGTCAGGGATAAGGAGGTATGATGACTAAAGTTGACCAGGAAAAACACTTATGTTCTTTTCCTCCCCTTTTTTCAAGTCCACTTTCAATTAATTGACTCTCCATGAAACCAAAAGGCTTTGTCCTCTTCTGGAGACTAGCTTCAAGGAGCCACATGGTCCTTTCTCATGGCACTCCTCATGTTCCTTTTAACTCTAATTCTACCATCCCCAAACTTGAGGGGTGTCTCTGTACAGTCCCTGGTAGTGGTATACTGATAAACTGGGTGTCTGAAAACAAAGCTCTCATTTGCAGTGTTTGTCCCTTTCTGTGGTATAAATATCCATTTTGTGGCTGATTTCAAGCAACTAATGGTTTAACAACTTGCTCAAGAAATTCCTGAATGTTTCACAGTCTGCTCTCATGAGCTGCTATGAGCTGGTTCCAACATACCACCAGCCTGCAATATATTGTAAGTATGGAACTAGGCCCTCTACTTCTTTCATCAGTCCATGGCCTAAGCCCTTGACTGCTAAAGCCTATTTATGCCTTGACTAATACAATCTTCCTCACCTCCATAATCTTTCTTATGGAAAGTAATTGTAATAATTTTCTGGCCTGGTCTTAACCCCTGGCCCCAATTCATTCTATTTATTGTGGTATTCTTTTCAGGTTACAAATCAGTTTCTTGTTTCTGTTCATTTGATTTTTAATGGACAAACACACACTCATGAAAACGAAATAACTGCTAAGCTTCCCTGTTTGTATCTTAGAGAAGAGAAGGTACTCCTTTAAGCACCGTGAACCACATCTCACATGGGACTTCTCGTGTAGTCTCTGTCAGTCTGTGATTCACTGACCAATTCCCTCTTGAAATGGCATTTATGGTGATCTCTTGAAAATGAGGGTCAGATCAGGGGAAGATTTTAAAGACCATCCTGCTATCACTAGCAATGCAGATATCAACTACTCAGTATAAACATCTTTCAAAGCTTTAATAAATTAAAGAGGCTTCAACTGTTGGGTACTTTGTCTTTTGAGTTCTTCTCTTATTTAACTTTTGCCCCAACTTTATTGTGCAATCTTGTTCTACAGGGCTGTGCCAGTTGGGGCTCTGGGACAAAGTGTTCCTTTTCTAGGCAGAGATGTTTCATCTGGAGCCAGCCCTGACTTTTCTTTCAGTCATAATGTAAGCATGAAAATATGAAAATGAACTGCACAAATAAGGTTTTATGACTTTCTCCAGAAACTTAGGGAGTGTGGCAAGAATAGAATTCAATCGTTCACACTCCTTTCCTATTAACTTGATTTTAATTTCTCTTCCAGAATAAATATTTGACAAATTTCCTCATTAGTGTGGAGCTGAAGAAAATGCAATAACTTTGGCTTAGGTTGGTTAAAATTGCTCTACCCTGGCAATTCTGGCTTGTGGAGTTTAGTGTTGGATTTAAGATTCCTACCAAGCCATATGACAGACTTAAGAAGGTAATGAGGTTGCTGAGTAGGGGCCCAAGGCAGGAACTGCCAAGGATAGACACTGAGGTGTGCTGGCAGAGAAGTGCTCAAGACAAAACTGTAACATCTACTGGCTATACTCCTTCCCAGGAGTGCAATCCACTCTCCAAAGTGGAAAAATACAAGCAGAACTCTAAAAATAGAATTAAGACTTCAAAAAAGTTAAAGCAATTACAGTTTTCAGGAGTGAAAGCATTAGGAGGTTGATTGCAAATTAAATTGGGGAGCAGTGGCTCATATGCCCCTTCCAAAGGAGGTGTGGGAGGTAATTTTGAAAGGGCACAGTCAGGGCCAACCTGTAGCAAAACTATGTATTTATCTTGGCATCCCTTACTTCTATTATTCTATCATCTTTCTTCTAAAACCTTATGATGCCTTGCCATTTCCAGGAGCCTTCCTACCCCACCCTTAACTGTGAGATATTGAATCCCTGATATAAAAGGGATATTTCCAGGAGATTGTCAAATGGTGAGTTGATAATTTCGGCCAGGTTTAATGTAAATTTTGTTTTTTTTATTGCTCCTCTAGCCCAGGAGGTTCAATACTGCCTGCGTAGAATTATTTGGGAAGCTTTCAAAATACCAATCCCTTCCCAACTCTCCTTTCCTTCTCATCTTCATCCAAGGGAGCAGGATAGTGAGGGGAATGTGTACTGTGATATGGTGGTAGTGGGAAGCAGCTGGATGGCTGATGAAGAAAGTGGGGGAAGATTCCGAGGTGGCAAGTAGAAAAGGCAGGTGGAAAATTAGGATTGGTTACATTCAACAAATAATTAATTGAACAAATATGTAAATATACTGAGCATAGTTAGACCCAAGTTTCTCACTATCCGAGAAGATATTTACAAACATGGAAACAGGGAAAGCAAGAAGGATCCTGATGTGTTGGATCAAAATCAGAAATATTGGTATGAAACCACAGTTTTAATATATATATATATAGAGAGAAAGAGAGACATTGCTAGATAGAGAAATGGTTATAAATATATGTAGCAATGAGGACACCCAGCCACCAAATCTAGTTTTTCAAATTCCATCCTCCATGGAAAAAGAGCTGGGTTTCTTAGAGAATAGGTAAAGGAAAGAACAAGATGAGCCTGAAATATCTTGTTGTGACAGAAAGTAAGGAAATGCTCAAAGAATGATAGGGACATGTCAAAAACACATGCAAGTTATCTTGATGGGGCTCCCACTGGCCACATCGAGGATGATTAAAGCATCAAAATGAATAATGAAAAATGTTGGGTTGCAGCTCAATGAATAAAGTAAGAATCTAAAAATCCACACTGATGTAAATAAATGAATAAAGAAATGAGCAAATGAGAGAGAAAGCAATGCTCTTCTTACAATAGAATGCCATCTAATCAATGTAGAAGGAATGCCGGATATAAATAATCACCATTTAGCCATCATCATCATGGTGTTGATCAAGACAAGCATTATTAATGGATACTAAGCTGGTGGGTGGAAGATTGATGAGGACTAGTATATTGGTGTAATATTGGTGTAATATCTTCCCACAAAACACTAATCAAATACAAAGGGAAAATGGTGACTTCACTGTGGAGAACTTGGCAGATGCAAATTCACCAATCACCAGTAGAGAGAGGCAGGTTGATAGAGAAGAGTCTTCTGGTGTGATGCACTGAGAAGAACTCAGCATCATTTCTCCAGTACTTCTGGCAGGAACACAGGGCTTGAGTCTGAGAAAACATCCAATGGATGCAAGTTTAAAGTTATCCTACTGAACGAAAGGTCTGTACTCTTGAAGCATGTTAGGATACAGAGGCAGGGAAAGAAGGAGGAACTGTTCCACACTGAGGGAGAACAATGAGATAATTCGTGTTCCTAGGGAGGAATAAGGAAAAAGAGACTGTTGAGAGAGTTGGTGAAATATGAACAGAGCCAAAGTAGTATTGTATTGA
This sequence comes from Chaetophractus vellerosus, assembly GCA_004027955.1. NCBI lineage: Eukaryota > Metazoa > Chordata > Mammalia > Cingulata > Chlamyphoridae > Chaetophractus > Chaetophractus vellerosus. Next base: position 6,879 of record PVKH010032429.1, on the reverse strand, counting down.
TGCTGATTCCCAGACTGGGAAGGTTTTATGATGGAACATAGAGGAGCGTTCTTGTTATTTGGAGTATACACTACTGTACTTAGGAGTCATGGGGTATCATATCAGAAAAAAGATTATATAAACATATTTGTGTGTGTATGCTCTTTCTTTATATATTAAATGTATGAATATATTTGTTCTACCTTTCTCTCTAAATGGTTAATAATTAAGGAATCTGGATAAAAGAAATACTATTATTGCAACTTTTCTGTTGGTTTAAAAACTCTCAAAATGTAAAATTAGAAAATTCCTGAGTCCCTCTTTAGACCAATTGAAATAAAGTTTTGACCTAGATATTTTTAAAAGTTCACAATATTTTTAAAAGCTTGAAGCATTTTTAAAAGCTGTAATTTTAAATGTTCACAGGTGATTCTAAGGTATGGCAAAGTGCAGTAGAGTGAGTTATGTTACCCAGAAAAAAAAACCAAAAACATGTTCTTAATCTTATTTCCCTCCTGTGGGTGTGAGCCCATTGGAAATAGGACTTTTGAAGATATTATTTTGCATTAAGTTGTGGAAAACTGATTCAGGCCAGGTCTCAATCCTAATAGTGGAGGCTTTATAAAGAAGACACAGAAAGAAAGCCATGATAAGCTAGAAGCCAGAAGTCAATGGAACCTGGAAGAGAAAGGAGAGGACACCACCCTGGGTCAGGAAACCCAAGGAACCCTAAGGATTGCTGACAGCCAACCTCATAATGCCACAGTCCTTGGGGGAGAAAGCATCACTTTGTTAACACCTCAAAGTTGGACTTCTCCTAGCCTCAAAACCATGAACCAATAAATTCCTATTGTTAAGGCAACCTATTGTGTGATATTTGTTTTAGCAGCCAGGAAACTAAGACACCAAGGTTGAGAGCCATAACTCTAAATTATCTGATTACTTCCCAGCCAGAACCCTATGCACCTAAATATGGCCAGGCACAAGGGATCAAGGTTTCTAAGTCATGGCCCCAGGCTTTAAGATTTCTAAGGTCATGTAGACCTTGAACTGTTCTGTACAATCAATTCCTTTGGAGTAGGAGGTAAGATTGAGGCAGCTAGAAAGAAGCTTGGGACATTAATAGCTTCAGCTAATTTGCCTGTACCCTCCTAATTCCAAATGTGTATGGCATTTGACCAACCCGGGGCTTGAATCAAGGGGTAGAGGTAGGGAGAGGTCCTGAGCACCTCAGGTTGTCTTTAACGGTGCTACTTGTTGGGGGCATGTATTAGCGAAACTCCTGATGTCAAACAGAGGTCAGGTAGTGAATCAGATGAATCATATAGGATTCAATTGTTCCAAGAAATGGTAGCCAACATTGGTTAATTTAAATAACAAGGGAATGTATCAGTGGTACACTGGGGAACTTACGTAATGAACAAGAGGTCACAGAAATCAGCTCAGAAATAGGACAGGAGCCTGGAAAGCTCTGGATATCTGGCAGCAGGAGACACTCTGTCTGGCCATTTCCCCTGGAATAAATGTACTCCATTAATATTTCTTTTCCATCCTTGCTTTGGTCTACTTAGGATTCAAAGACCTGAGAAAAAGGTGTAATTGGCTCCTCTTGAATTGAACCCTTTGGCTGAAGGAGGACTGAGCGTCTTGATTGACAGTCCCATCAAGATTATATAAAATGGGGAAAGATATTATCTCCAAAAAGAAAGTGAATTGCTCTTAGGAAGGAAGGTAAGGCCAGGCATTCTACCCCTATCATCTGCTAGAGTTACTAGAATTAGCTGAAATACATGGAGCCTTAAGGGGAATAATCTGAGAAATTAAATGTTAACTTCTAATATTATTCCCATATTTGCTTGTCATCATGGGGATCAAATGCACTTAGGATAAGATGGTCCCAGTCTACTTCCTCAGAGCCCCTGAAATACCCTGTTTAATTGTCATGTTAGAATGAAAATCTGTGACCCTACATTACTCATTCATTTATGCTATCTTAAGGATATTTTAAAATCACAAATAACATTCATTCACACAAGAATTTATTGAGCACCTACTATGTGCCAGGTCCTGTTCAGGCACTTGATACACATGGTAAACAAAAAAGGTCAAGTCCCCTGCCCTTGTAGTATGTCTATGCTTGGTGGCCATTTGTGTACCTTACATGACATAAGGACAATGGTTTTATCTGGTCCCAGCTAACTAAGTTGTGATTGAGCCACAGCAATGTTGAAACATTCTGTGCTCATTTTGACTGAAATTGGAAACTGTCCATGCTGTTCAAACAGGAGAAACCCTCCCATAATATTAAGAAGCCTAGAGAAGAATTTTGAAAGTGTAACCATAATGGGTGAGTTGGGGGGAAAATACACCAAATGTAAGATACTGGCTGTAGCTAGTAGTAATACTTTGACGATGGTCTTTCATAGTTTGTAACAAATGTTTCACAACAATGCAAGGTGTTGGTTGTGGGGTGAAGTATGGGAGCCCTGTATGATGTCATGCATGTTTATTTAGTAAGGTCACAATTTTTGCTATACACTTATTGTTTATGTATGTTCGTATCATTCACTTTATGAATGATAAAGTTTAATAAACAATTTTTAAAGGAAAAAAAATTTATAAACAAGCTTCTTCAGTAATCTGCATGAGCCACACCTCTCCAGGCTGCAGCAGACACACATGGTCTTCAAAACAATCAAACTTCTTAACCCTGGCTCCCTGTGAACAGTGCCACATACCCTGATGTGCCTGAGGCAAATATCTATGCCCTGGGTTAAAAATCAGAGCCTGCCTTCCTCATTATTGAAACTTCCATATACATGGGCATAGAAGAGGTGAGCACAAACACAAAGGCTTAGCTACTTCTTCTTTCCTAACGATCCAGAGGGTGGCTCTGAGAGGCCCCATGGGAGAGGCCAAGGGATTTCCTGGACTTGATGTGTGGTCAATATGGAGCATTGACGTCTCGGCCAGTCGAGAGGGAGATTTGGCAGTACTGAAAGCTGAAATGCTCTTTCTTCTGTGGGGCAGCTTGGGTAGGAGCCTTTCCTTCCAGTCTGCACACCCCTCTCTACCCTTCTCACTCCCCTGGAAATGACCCCAGCCTGACCCTGAATGAGCCAGCCTCCCCCTGCATGAAATGCAAGTTGGGGAGGTGAGCAGGGAGAGGAGCAGATGAGGTGGGGGTTGGGGGAAAAGGGATGCATGGTGAGAGACTCAGCTAAAGGTTTCTTTTACCACAGTATAGACATTGCGGTTTTATCAGAATCACATTCAGGTTTACATGCATTTGGTTTTATGAAGTTTCCAGGGCCATTTGCCCAGGAGTTAAATAAGTTGTCCTAGCTCAGCCACAAATGCTATTCTGGCAGGAGATAAGCTCTTAAAGAGAAGGGGGGAAAAACCTCTTCTCTAACTTTGTGTGCCCCAAGGTGAGCCGATTCTCCTTTCCATGCCTCAGTGTCATCTCTAAAATGGGTGGGAGTGGCACTGATGCCCCTTTCAGCAAAACATTCTATGATCTTGTGCAGGACCGGCAACAAAATCTGCAGGATCCAGTGCAAAATGAAATTGCTTTGTTTAAATATCAATAATTAAACCAAACCCTGTGCCTTGCTAAACATGGGGCCTTGTGTGGCTAAACAGCTAGTATGGCCATAAAGCCAGTCTTGGTTCCATGGAAGTCTCCAACATGACACTTTTCTGATTCCATCTGATGGAGTATCTGCATAATAGAGTGGGAAAAATATGGGCTTTGCAGTTAGAAAGATTTGGTCTTTAATCTAAGCCCTGACATTTACTAGTGTATAATATTGCTTCAGTTTCCTCACGTGTAAAACACCTAGCAAAAGGAAAGACACGCAGAGATTGTAATAGGGGTTCAGTAAACAGCAATCAGCAATGTTGGAAGGTACCATGTATTCCCATTAAACTGTATTCCATCCAAAACAGGATTTCAGAGAGCTGCTTCTTTTTAAACCATGGTTATGTGCTGCTAGAGAGATAGATTCAAAACAGACTTTCTTCTTGCCAAAGAAAGTCACGAGTGGTTTTTTACAGTAACTACATCTGCGATGCTCTGTTTCTGGACCACACACTCAACGATTTAGGAAACCATTCCATTCCCAATTGTAAATTATATCTTGGGCCTGTTACTTTTTTCACTCAGTTTCCCATCCTCCCACTCTTTTCTCTTCGTATGCAGGAGTGCTTATGGATTTTGAGAAAATCATTTGTTTCACATTCATTTCATGGCTATTGTTCTCATTTGCAGTTTTAATTTTTTGTGTGTCCACATGTTCAGTTTTTATTGTCTACATGTGCAGTTTTTCTCTGATCTTGTGTAGCTAGAATAGATGGTTAGCCTCTCTTTGGATCTTTCTCTCTCCTCCAGTTAATACACTGTAAGCAGAAGCTGGCTTCCACCAGTACAGGAAATATCACTCAATCATATATTCATTTATTCACTTGCTAATCATTTTTGTGTTAGCTATGTTTCCAGGCCCTGGGAATACAAAGATGACTTATGACCTTTAAGACACTCAAGACCTAGTGGGAGAAAAGGGGATATTTGAGCTGGGTTTTGAAGGGTGAGCAGAAGTTTTTTGGGAAACATATGCCCACTGTAAGGAATCTTAGGACCTCATTGCTGCATTGCAATCCATTAAGTCATCACTTGTCAGTTTCCTGAAACATTTTTCTTAGGATCATGCAGATGGAACTCACGTGGAATGCTCAGAATCATGCACATGGAAGGCCTTAGGCTGCCATTTACACCCCTGTCTAAGCAGAGTGAGAACGTCTGTAGATAAGTTTCCTCCAATCTCTTGACCGTAGTTATGTGATTCTTCACTCCTCCCTCTTTCTTTCCTTCTCTCTGAGAGGAAGAGGTCTTTATTCCTTTCAAAGTCAGGCCTTCCTTAGGGAACCCAATATATCCCACCTCCTCCATGATTTTGCTTATTAAGTTTTTCTCATGGCTTCAAAATCTTCTAGTTTCCAGTTCCTTTCCTCCATCAACAAACAAATTGCAGCTGCACACACCTAAAAAAACAAAACAAAACAAACAAACAAAAAAAAACAGAACCTTTTTGAACCCTGTTCTCCCCTTCTAATGGTTATCCTAATGTGTCAACTTGGCCAGGTGATGGTTCCCAGGTGTTTGGTCAAGCAAGGACTGGGATAACTGTAAATGCAAGGACATTTCCTGGACTTTAATCACGAGTGAGTTGAATGCATAGATGGCTGGTTACATCTACAATCAACTGAGGAGATTGCTGTCAGCAATCAGTGACGTCTCATCCAATCGGTTGAAGGCTGACTTGATTTCAGCATCCAGGGAGAGAATTCCCATCTCTACTTCAGATAGCCAGCATCTCCTAGGAAAGTCAATGAGGACCTTCATTGGAGTCCTGGCTTGCAGCCTATTCTATGGAATTTGGACTTGTGCATCCCCACAGTTGCCTGAGACAATTTTATAATATCTCATACTATTTACAGATATCTCCTTTTGGTTCTGTTTCCCTAGAGAACCCTGACTAATACAGCTTGGTACCAGAAGTGGAGTGGTTCTTGAGAAACAGTATCTTAAAAATGGGATTTCTGAATTGGTTCTGGGATTTTTTTTTTTTTGGTTACATATCCGCCCCCCCCTTTTTGCTTGCTCCTGCTGTGTGCCCATTCTTCTGTTTTTCTATGTCTGCTTCTTGTCTCCCCCCCATCTTTGCGGCGATGCGCTGAGATGGCCTTCTGTGGAGGTGGCTCGCTCCGTTTGTGCATGGCTCCATTCTGTTTTCACGGGCGGCTCTGCTCCATGTTTTGCGGACAGCAGTGCTCCATGTTTTGCAGGCTGCCGGCTTCCGCACTTCGCAGGCGGCAGCTCTGTGTTTCACGGGTGACTTTGCCATGCCTGTGGTGGCTCCGCCCTGCCCGTGGTGGCTCTTTGCCTTGCCCATGGCAGCTTGCCTTTCTCAAGACTGTCTGCCTGCTAGGAGAGGTCCCCGGGAACTGAACCCGGGGCCTCCCATGTGGTATACTGGCGCTCTTATCCACTGAGCTATCTAGCCGGCCCCGGTTCTGGGATTTTTGCAATTGGCTCTCTACTCTGATTAGATTCAAAGGCACAAATGAGTCTGTTTCCAATAATTGAGAGCCTACTGACAGTCCATGGTGTGAGTTGGCAATAGAGATACACAAAATAACACACTGGATACAACTACTTCTATGCTTATAAGAGGCAAGGATCTGGGTAAGATTGTTTTTAACACCTAAACAGAGTTTTATTGAGTTAAAAGGTACAGTGATGTTGGCTGGTTGTTCCTGAATATCTTGGATACAGTTTCAAAAGAAAGGGATGAACTGAAGGCTTCAAATTTGCAGCTTAAGCACCACATGAATGATGTGATAGTTTTTATGTGGGCATTGAAAGAAAATCTTGTTTCGTGCAGCCACAGACTTAAGATCTCTGAAAACTAGACTCAGAGTCTCATTGTGTAAGTAGCAGAGTTATTGCAGAAACTAAAATCTCAACCTTAAGGGTATCTACTATTAAAGTGAGGGCATTGATTGGAAAGGAGTGGAATCCTGAGGTTGGGATGGAGACATGGCTTGATGGCGATGGCAGTGAAGACAGTGAAACACTAAATTCTGCTGAAACTTTACTAGATAAACCTGTACTGGTCTGCCCTGAGACCACCCAATGTCAAGCTTGCACCACGCCACCTTCAGGCTGCCCCCAAGGAATCCCGGCCTCCTCCCCACCCTGAAGAGAAAACTACCCAATATCAAACCTGCATCACCCAACCTCCAGCCTACCTTAAGGAGTCCCTACCTCCTCCCTGCCCTGAGGACTCTGCCATTCAACCCCTACCTGAAGATATTAATCTTGTGTCACCAGATGAA
>PVKH010032428.1:0-12167 GCA_004027955.1 Chaetophractus vellerosus | reverse complement strand
CTTTTGAGAGGTCCCCGGGACCCGGGCCCGGGGCCTCCATGTGGTGAACCGGCTCCCTATCCACTGGGCTACAGCCGGCCCCCATATGTTTTCATTTTGGTTCAGGATATACCTAGGAGTGGAATTGCTGGGTGGGAGGTTAATTATGTTTAACCTTTTAAGGAACTGCCAGACAATTTTCCAAAGTGGCTGCATCATTATACATTCCCACCAGCAGTGTCTTTGAGTGTTCCAATTTCTCCACATCCTTGCCAGCACTTGTTACGGTCTTTTATTGTCAGTTTCTTTTGATCAGTACTCTCTGCTCTTCTCTTTGGATAGGGTACTGGCCCCTATTAAAATGCCCTTCTACTCTTCTGCAGCCTCTAATATTTTTAAGCCTCGTGGAAAAGAAGAGCAAGCCCCTTTCTAGTGCCTAAAAATCCACTCCTAGGCTTTGGGCCTGTACTCACCTGGCTGCCCCTCTCTTCACCCTCCTGCAAGTCCTCTCTGGCTGGGCTCCACCTTAGTCTCTTTATTCCTCTTGCCTCCTCAAGGTCCTTTGCTGGCTGCTAGCATATTAGTGTCACTTGTGGTCTTCCTTGAAATGTAAGTGTGTCTAAGTCTGCTCTTCCCCACTCCCCTCCGGGCCCACTCTTTCTATTCCATTTGTCTGAAGTATGTTCAATTATATGGGTGTTAAGACTTTTGTGGTTTGCTGAAACTCCACCCCGGCACTTCAACTTTGTTTTTATTTTTATTATTTTCTATGTTGCTGGTAACTGAATTCATTTGAACCAAAAAATATTTAGCAGAATGTTTATATATTTCCACGATATTGGATTCAGATTTATATTATTAATTTCAGACATTGCTGTGTTGAGATCAGACAGGACAGCACATACTGTCACATACTGAGATTTATTTATGTGACTTATCAGATGATCAGTATTTCTCAAGGGCCATGGAAGTCCAAAAAGGAGATACTCTCTGCTTGTAGATGTGTGCATTTTTTCCCCTGTTCAAATCCTCTAGGTCCTCAGTTACTTTTGACAATTTAAGATGGGCCTAGTAGTCTGAATATCAGGTGCCACCACCACCGTCATCCGTCTTCTTTTCATGAACTCTCCTATGGTTTTCTGAATTGTCCATTGCTCCCTGCTTTAAAGTTTATGCTCTTACTAGACTTCTTTGGAATGGGAATAATACCTAATCTATGGGGATTGTTATTAGGATTAAATGAGATAGTGAGTGTAAACTGATTATTACGATGTTTGGCACAGTGTGGGCACTCAAATGGTGGCAATTATCATAACGAGCATAATGTTTTCAAGAAACAGGCTTAAAGCTTCTGAATTCATTCCAATGTGCAGTCAAGATTGAGAACCACCAGCCTAGAGTTTAATCACAGGTGCCTGCACATGCAGGCAAATTTTGCTGAGGAATTGACCTAGAGAACTAAGCCACAAAGATGTCAGCTTCAAGTTGCTGAGAGTTAGGAACGTGGAAAGAGTTTCCAACATGGTTGCCCAAGCATGGGAGAGGAGATTCCTAACCAATCGATGGAAAGGAAAGGAAATTTTGAACAGCCACCCTTTTTCCATTTCCTCAGTTTTGTTCCCTATATTAAAGGTGGACTGGTAGTAAAATAAAGATAATCAGCATTCTTGCTGATTGTGCAACCTAAATTACTTCCCTCTTTTTTTTTTTTTTTTTTGCATCCAAGCAACTGTTATTTCCCAGGGTGAAAACAGAACAAAACATTAACCTCTCAGTTACCTTACAAAGGGTGGGCTTTAAGAAGAATGCATAAATAGTTGGATGGCTTTTACAAAAACAAGAGTTCAAGAAGAGGACTATTGCTCGAATAAACTTTTTTAAACACTTTTTTTTCCAAAAGTTATATCTGGGATAAAAACGGAAGCAATTAGTTAAGCTTTATATTCCATGTACACCCTCTTATATCATAAGTCTATCCTGTCTGAATTACCAGCAGAAGTACTAAGAATCACTTTACCACCCAGCAGATAAAACTATAAGAAAAAACTTAAATACATATATTTTAGATGCATTTACTTATTTTTAAAAAGACTTGATTTGTCTATACAATAATCTTGTTGAATAACATAACCTCTTGGAAATCAAGAGGTCCTATGGATCTGATGGCCAATATTGGAGGCGATAATGTAACTGATTAATAACAGCAATAATTTGTTTGTTGACTTGTCTGAAACATTCAAAACTTATGTTTTAACACTGTAAGGTTTTGCAATGATAAAAGCAAAATTTGTGCAAATGAAAATCAAGATTCTCTTTTACCTGGCTTATACTGTTGATCAGAACATGGCAATTGTTTGTATATTGAGTGTTAAAAATTGGATGTGTATTATTTGTTGTTCTTTATTAAAAAAGTACCTTATAATAACAATATTGTATTCTTTGGTAAAAATACAGTGTTGATGTTAGTTATTAATCATATCTGAACTACTATAAATGTCCTTTCCTGATATTTTTTATTAGAAAAGTTGTGCATTTACAGAAGAATCCTGCATAAAATATAGGATTCCCATACACCGCTCTACCACCAATACCTTGCACTGGTGTAGAACATTTGTTACAATTGATGATAGCACTTTGTAATAATTATACTATTTTTTAACAGTAGTTATGTTTCTTACAATTGAAAGATTATTAAAATAGTACTATTAGCTATCATCCATAGTTTACATTAGGTGTATTTCCCCATGCACTACCCTATTATTAACACCTTGTATGAGTGTCGTACATGTGTTATAATTCATGAAAGAACAGTCTTATACTTGTACTATTAACTACAGTCCATTGTCTACAATAGGGATCACTGTGCTGTACAGTCCTATGTTTAATCTTTAAATTTTTATTCTAGTAACATATACAAACTTTCACTTATTTGTTTTTCAACTCTATGTACTTTTTTAATGACTTAAATAAATCTTTAAAAGAAAATGATTGTATTTCCCCCCACCCCTTGTTGCTTTTGTGCTCACTGTCTGCTCTTCTGTGTCTGCTTGTCTTCTCTTTAGGCAGCACTGGAAACTGATCCCGGGACCTTCCAGAGTGGAGAGAGGCTGCCCAATCTCTTGCACCACCTCAGTTTTCTGGTCTGTTGCAACTCTTACTGTCTCTCTTCTGTGTCTCTTTTTCTTGCGTCATCTTGCTGCACCAGCTCTCCGTGTAGGCCAGCACTCCTGCGTGTGCCAGCCCTTCATGTGGACCAGCTTGCTTTTCACCAGGAGGCTCTGGGAATCGAACCCTGTACCTCCTATATGGTAGATGGGAGTCCAATCATTTGAGCCACATCCGCTTCCCTACAATATTTTTAAAACACGGAACTCACTTGCTGCATTGTTAAAACACTATATTGATTAGTTTTGCCAGATATATTGTTAAAACACTACATCAATTAGCTTTAAAAGATTCTTAGGATTATACAAATGTCACATAAAAAATATAGGGGGTTCCCATATGCCCCACTCTCCACACCTCCCACATTTCCCCACATTATCAACATCCTTCATTAGTGAGGTACATATACAACCTTTTAATAGAAAAAAAAAAAAAAAAAACAGAGGGAAGTAGATGTGGCTCAAGTGAATGAGCTCCTGCCTACCACATGGGAGGTCTCAGATTGGGTTCCCAGTGCCACCTGGAGAAGACTAAGCAAGACAGCGAGCTGGTGTGATGGGTAGGCATGGTGAGCTGACCCAACAGGATGATACAACAAGTAGACACAAAGAGGAAAGACAATGAAAGACATGACAAAGCAGGGAGCTGAGGTGAAAAGTGATTGAGCACCTCTTTCCCACATGAGAGGTCCCAGGTTCGGTTCCCGGTGCCTCCTAAAGAAAAGCCGAGCACACAGTGAATGGACACAGAGAGCAGGCAGCAAGTACAAACAAAGGTGGGGGGTGGGGAGGGGAGATAAATAGTAAATCTTAATAAAACAAAAAACAAAACAGAGGCTTTGGGTGCGATCCCATCTCTGACCAGCTGAAAGATCCTGGGAGAATCACCTGCAACCCTGAGCCTTAGATTTCTAATGGAAAAACAGTCCCATTTCACTCATAAGCCTACAACTGAGATAATCAGTTTGCATTTTGGCATACTGTCTTTCAGTCTTTTAGGTACGCATAAATATAATTTTTACAAATCTGATAAGGGTTGTTTTAGTTTCTTAGCTGCTAAAACATGTACCTTACAATGGGTTGGCATGCAATAAACAGGAATTTATTGGCTTACAGTTTCCCAGGCTGGAAGGCTTGCTTCCTCCCAGGGTCAATATTATTTGGCCGGATGGCAATCTTTGGGGTTCCTTGGCTTTTCCATTACAGGGCAATGCATATGGCACCATCATCTTCTTTTTCTTCCAGTCTGTTGACTTCCAGTTTCTTGCTTCTCCCATGGTGTTTTAGTTCGTGAGGCTGCCAAAGGCAATATACCAAAAATGGATTGGCTTTTACAAGGGGAATGATTTATTACAATTTTACTATTCCTAGGCCATGTAAATATCCAAATCAAGGCATCATCCAGATGATACATTTTTCCTGAAAACTAGCTACCAGTGATCCCGGACTCCTCTGTCACATGGCAAGGCACATGGTGACGTCAGCTGGTCTCTCCTTTTTCTTCTGGGTTTTGTTGCTTCCAGCTTCTTTGCTTCCCTGGCTTCCTCTCTCTGTGTCTGTATTTCATTCTCTTTTAAAGGACTCCAGTAATGGGGCCGGCTCGATAGCCCAGTGGATAGGGCGCTGGCATACCACATGGGAGGCCCCGGGTTCGGTTCCCGGGGACCTCTCCTAGCGGGCAGACCGCCTTGAGAAGGGTAAGCCGCCATGGGCGGGCCAGAGCCGCCGTGGGCAGGGCAAAAAACTGCCATGGACAGGGCAAAAGCCGCCACGGGCAGGGCAGGTCGCCCGCGAATGGAGCACAGCCAGCCACCCGCGAACTGAAAGCCAGCCATGAAAGGAAGCAGAGGCCGCCCACAAGCAGGGAAAGCCGCGCCTGCGCAGTGACCAGTCTCGGCATGTCGCCGCAGCGGGGGGAAGGAGAGATATGTATAAAATAAATAAATCTTTTTTTTAAAAAAAAAAAGGACTCCAGTAAGAGGTTTAAGATCCACCCTGAATGAGGGGGGTCACACCTTAAGTTAAGATCCTCCTTACAATGAGTCCATATCCACAGGAATGGATTAACTTTAAGAACATACTTTTTTGGTACATAAAACTTCAAACCACACATGGCTTCTTCTTCATCTGACTTTCACTTTGCTTATAAAGTACTCCAGTAATTTAGATGAAAGTCCCCAACCCGATTCAATTGGGCCATACCCTAACTGAAATGACATCCTGAAGAGCTCTAACTTACAGTGGGCCCACACCCACCACAACGCAGACCGAGACCGAGACCAAGCATGTCCAAACAGGGGTGCACAATTCACTCCAGCACAAGGATTGTACTATATGGTTTTGTATCCTGTTTTTTAACCTTAATTTCTTTAAAAGCATACCTTTCAAAGGCTCTTCTTTTTGTGTTCACTTCTTGAAGTGATCTATGTTATATTTCTTGGTAAAAACAAAATGTCAAATTGAAATCTATTTAATAAAGTGATTAACACCTAATCTATGGAAGAATAACATAGATTAACTTCTGGCCCTGAGTTGTTACCAAGAACTCTAAGGTGATGATTATTTCAAAATCAACTTTGACATAAACTAAGAACTGGTCAGTTATCACAAAATTCTGCAGTTAAATTCTGCGCTTCAATTGTGTACCATCAGTGTGCATTGTGGAAATAGTTTCCAGGGTTATGTTGGCATCATATCATTGAGGTGGATCAGTAAAATGACAGCAAAGAGCAACTGAAGGGGTCTTTAGGTAGGACAGTTACCTTCCACATGGTGAAGATAACCTAAGTAATCCACTATTTCAAACTCTTTTTTTTCCCCCAACATCTTACAGAAAATGTCAAAGAAAAGTATAATGAGGTTCTATGTGACTTATCACTCGGGTTCAACAATTAATTACTCACCCATGGTCAATTATGTTTCTTCCACTCACATCCCCCACACCAAATTATTTTGAAGAAAATGTCAGACTTTATATAATTTTAATAGCAAGATAAAATATATGTACCATATAGTTAAGCTATTGAGCGTGCTATTTGTCTTTAGTATATCTACAGGATTGTGCAACTATCACCATAATCTCATTTTAGAATATTTTCATCATCCCCAAAAGAAACCTTATCAATCCCTATTTCCCCCTCAACCACCATACTTCAAATCATTTTATCTGTGAAGATTTCATATCTGCCTCTAAATGACAGGAACTGTTTTAAAAATACATAACCACAATATCATCACACAAAACAATAATTACTTACTATCAAAGATAAAATCGGTGGTCATTTTCCTAATTTACCCTTTAATTTTTTTTCCACTTTGTTTGAACCAGGATCCAAACAAATTCCTCATATTGCACATTGAAATTGCTTGATATACCTTCATCAATAGGTTACCAATCCACTTCACTCCCTCTTTTTCCTCCTTACAGAAAGAACCAGGCTCTTTGTCTTATACTTTCCCATGGTTTGGAAATTTCTGATTGTATCCCTGTGGTGGTGTTTAATATGTGTCCCTGTCTCATGTATTTCCGGGAATTTGGTCATTGGATCCGGAATCTTCATCAGATTCAAGTACTGTTTGTTTGCTTGATTTGATAAGACTACTTCCACAGTGGGGGTGTTGTTTCAAACTTTCCTTTAAGTTTTATTTTATTGAGAAATATATCATACTCACAGAAGTGTGTAAATAATTATATAAAGAATAGTAATAAAATGAACATCCAGTACCGACTACACAGGTTAAAAAACAATGGGGTATTACTAGTATCTTAGAAATCCCCAGTTTGCCCTCCCTAATTAAATCTCCCTCTCTCACCAAAGCACCCTATGCCAGATTTAACCAGTATCCTGACTTTCTTTATAGTTTATCTCTTATGACTGTATTTCTAAAGAAAATATTGTATAACAAATGTACCACACTAACGCAAGGTATTAATTATAAGGTAGTATATGGGAACTCTATTTTATGCATTATTTTTCTGTAAACCTACACCTTCTCCAATAAAAAAAAAGAGAATATATTTTGGTTTGCCTTTTAGTCTCTTTGATAACTAGCTTTTCCCCCTTCAACATTATGTTTTTGAGATACATCCACATTGTTTCAGATAACTGTAGTTCATTTTCACTGTTATTTAGTAACTTACATGAATATACAACAGTTTACCTATTATTTTGTTGGTGGACATTTAGATAGTCTATTTTTAAAAATAGTTACAAACAATAATGCTATGAACATTCTTCTGCTTGTCTCCTGGGCCGTATGTGTAAGATTTTCTCTAGGATGTATCTAGAGGTGAAACTGCTGAGTGTTTGCCCATGTTCAACTTTACAAAGTAATGCCAAATTACTTTCCAAAGTGCTTATGCCAATTTGGACTCCCAGCAGCATGGGTAAGAGTTTCTGTTCGAAATTCTTATCAACACTTGGCATTGTCAGATTTTGCCAATTGGTGGGATCAACATTCTATTAATAAAAGATGTATAAAACTGTACTATATAGTTGATATTTCAACTAAACTCATGAGAATCCTATTCAAATATTGTTTTTTCCTTATCCCTTATTTTCCAGAAAGATTGAGCTTTCTGGATTTTACAAATGACATTAAAGCATTTCACCTGTGAGTTGTCACTGAAAAATATGTCACAATCTTTGAAAAGAGGTGGGGGGAGAGAGAGAGAGAGAGAGTGTGTGTATAATTTAAGGGTTGAAGACATGGTATAAAAATATTTATAACACAGATGTCCACTTACCCATAGCTATATAGCAGTTAAACCATTTGTGCTAAGAATCTAGATGAAATATATCATTTGTAGTGCTAAAACAAAACATTCCATCCAACCCAGAAACAAACTTACTCTTCTCTCTTCTTATTTCTCCTCTTTTCCCTCATTCCTCCTGGTTGCTTCTTGGCCCTTTAGAAGCTGCTTTAAAATAGGCTTCGTACCATGAATTCTAGAACCAAAACTTTACATTTGGGTGTCCATTACTGGCTGTGTAACTAAGGCAAATCAATTAACTACTCTGAACCTCCAGAAAGAGTATCTGCCTTAGAGTCTTGCTGTAATAAATAAATTGGATATTGTATTAGATACGACACTTTGCACAATTCAAATGATGGGCGTTATCTCACCTTCTAAATTTTAGCCTAAACCTCATGCTCCAAAACATTTCAGTCCATAAACTTTGCTCTTTCTGGGATTAATTTTTCTCCACCAATTTCCAGGGAAAATCAGGTGTGCATAGAAACTATTCTTAATTTCCCCTCCTCGCCACCCATTCTCATAGAGATTTCCACTTATGTCTAAAATTCTTTGAAAATTAATCTCTATGGTTTTGTGTCCTGACCAATGTTGTTTCCACCCAACCAGATATTTTGCAAACTTGTAATCAGTTTCCTTTAAGCTTGCAGCCACCAGCTTTAAACAAAGGGTAATGCATTAGATCTTGGCAATCAGAAAGCTCACAGGCTCTCTTTTCTTCCCATTGCCAGCCTGCTTCAATGCTTTAGTTCATGCCTCACTCCTCTCAGGCCTTCTTCCTTCAGGTCTGTTTCTGACCTGAGACAGACATTTTTCAGGATTCTAACTGTCATGTCCTAGGGGAAAAAAAGAGAATTGTAGTTTAAACCTCGTCTGAGGAAAATGATTCTATGGCCAAGAGTGCCCACTGTCAAATATCAGGCTTTATTAGAAAACTATTGAAATGATCAAGGGCATGGGGTTCCTACAGTCCTAAGGACATTAGTGCCGTCTGGTGCAAGCCCTTCATTCTACAGGCGAGTAAAGTGGGATTCTGAGATTCAACTGGAAAGCTAAGAGAAGAGCCAGAACTGGCCACTAGGGCTTTTCAATCTTCCAACAAGAGCAAAGAAAATAACTTTAAGCTCGAAATAGTATGTGATGAACAAGAACTATGGACTCGTTGATTCAGAACATGCTCGATTTTAGCCTGGGATGCACCATCTGTGTGTTCTGTTCTGTTTTATTTTGATGGCTGTTTTTTAAGCTCACTAATTGCCTTGGTTGACATTGAAACCGAGACTGTCTTGATTTGACTGGGTACCCGGCATCCAAGGCGCTGGAGAGGGACACAAAACCAGTCCACCGTTCCTGTCCCAGGAGCCTGGAACGAGTCCCTGCGGTTCGGCGCGGGCCAGAGTCGCCCGCGTGCGGCGCGGGTTTAGCGCCCTTCCCGGGGCCTCAGAGACCCCGGTGCGTGACGAGGACCGCTCGGGCTCCCTGCTGTCCCGCGCTCCGGGGTCAGAACGAGAGCGCTCGGGGACTCCCGGGGCAGTCAGGCAGCTCACTCTGTGCCTCCACCCCAGCCAGAGCCGCCGAGCCCGTGGAACTTCCCCGGCGGGACCGCGCCCAGTGTCCCCCGCCGCAATCGGGGAGCCCCGGGCGCCGCGGAGCTCGGGCTGCGGACAGCGGCGGGCACGTGGGCTCGGCGGCAGCGCTGGGCCAGGCACGGCTCCCTGGGCTCGGCCCAGCCTCACCGGCTCCTACCGCGGCTCCTGCGCGCGGGGAGAGGGTTCCTCCCCCCTTCCACTTTGCACCAGTTACGAGGGAATCTGCGGTCGGTGACGCGCATCCTCAGGCGAGCCACCTGCAGCGCGGGGCGCGCCGGACTGGGCGGCATCGCAGGCTGCGCCGCGGCGGCCTGGGGACCCCGGCTCTGCAGGCCATGCGGGCGTGTGCGCGGCGCGGCGGCCGCCTCCCGCTGCTCGGTAAGCGCCCCGGCCGGCCCCGGCGCGAGCGCCCCCGCGCCCAGCCCTCTCGGGGGCACCCATCCCGCGCGCCTCTCCTCCCGCGCTCCCGCGCTCCTCCCCTCCAGCCGCTCCTGCCATCGTCTCGCCGCCCCTCCCCTCTCGCGCTCCCCGCAGTCGCTCCGAACTTGCCCTCGGTCCCTGTGTCCCCCCCCGCGCCACCTTCTCTCCGCGCCGCCACCGTCGCTCCTCCGGCCCGGGCCGTGGTTTCGAGCGGGCGACCTGGCCCAGACGCCGGCTGCGCGGGGCCCCCGGGGCAGAGCCTCCCTGTCGGCTCCCCGGGGGCCCCGCGCGAGTGCTGCCCCCGAGGTGGGCGCCTTCGGGTTGCAGCCGACACCTGGGTGCTGTAGACTCCTGGGGGGCGGCTTTGACTCTTCTTTGGCTGTTCTGATTTATGGGGCGTGCTGGGATGGGGAAATGTGCCTGCTTTCTCCCCCGAGGAGATTCGGCCCAGATAACCACCCCCGCCCCCACGCCTTTCGCAGGCATCAACGAATGGTCACTTTGGGAATGTTCGGCAAATAAGAATCCACAGATTAAGATACTGGTCGTTCTTTCGGCCCTACACTCGCTCTTTTCATCCCCAAGGGGTTTTCAAGGACTCGGAGGGCTGTTCCCAAAGAACCTGCTGGCCGTAATAGTTTTTACTGCACAAAAGCTCCCCTTCAGATCCACTTCGTGTCAGCTTTCTACGTGGAAAGATCAAAGGTTTAATTCTAGTTTGGGTTGAAGGAGAACGAGTTCGGGTACCCCGCAGCCTCGGGTCTCTGACGAGCTCTGCAACTTGGGGACCGACTCAGCACCCCAGGCCTCAGCGTCCTCGTTGGTCAAGGCGGGGAGTCGGGGTGAGTCTCCTCCGGCTCCAAAATTATGTGAAATTTCCCTGTGGTAAACAGAGAAAATATTTGTGATATTAGACATGTAGGAATTATTTCCAAAACGTTTGATACCAATAATACAGAAATTAAAAGTAAGAAATATAAAATAATGGAGAGGGGGCAAAGAGTGGAAAAATAAAGAGAGTTTAAATTTCTTAAAGATTTATCTTAACTAGTTGATAAATATGTAAATTTAAAACGTATAGTGTAAAATGTATAGTACAATATATTTTTCAGAATGTTAAGTCAAAAGCCATTAACTTGCTGTTAAGTATGCATTTTTCAGCAGCCCACAAAGGCTTTCTAAAAGTATAAAGATCAGGACATGTGACTCTTTAAAATGCATAGAATTCATTTCTATTTAGGAAAGAGCTCAGAAATTCCTACATCTTTCCAGATTTTCATAATTAGTAAATTTGCACAGATCTTAAGAGTGCGCTACCATTCGTTTTTGTCTTCTGTAGGTAAATTCTAACCGTGCCCCCCACCCAGTGTAGAGCCCCTCCCAAGGCAGCCGCCTTCTGACCTCTCTCACCCTCTATGAGGTTTGCCTACGTTTGCTCTTAGGCTGGAGGAGCCATCACGGTGGACTCTTCCCTGCCCAGCTGCCTCTGTCCCACATTGTGATTATGAGACTCAGCCACGCTGTTACCTGCGGCAGTGGTTCTTTATTCTTCTCGTTATTAATTGCCGCGTGCTATTCCTTAATATGAATATACCACACAATTTAGTTATCCATTTTCTTGTCGAGGAGCATTTAGATCAGGGGTTCTCAACCAGGGGTCAAATAGTTTTCCGAAGCTGTTGTAGCAATTGGGAAATGTTTGAATGTTTTGTTTTGGTTTTTCCATTTCTGAACTCTTAATTGAATGTTTAAAAGCTTTCACTCCTGGAATTATGAGGCGCTAATGCCATTTCCCTTGTAAGCTTCCCTAATGTTAATAATGATGACACTTTTTAAGTGGCATTTGAAGAATGGGTTTGCACTCCATGGCCTTATCTGCATTATGTACTGATACTGGACAGATGGAGGAACATTTCAATATTTTAATAACTATGTTATTATATCTTTGTTTAGTATCAGAAAATTCATGCCCAAAGCCCCAAATTACCTATTTCAGTAGCTATCCTTCGCCTTCGTTGCTTGTTTTAAACCTTTGTTTGCCTTTTGGTGAACTGCTAGCCCAATGGGGGGTGGTTCAGGAAGACGTGGAAGGTAGGGATTTTAGGCCAAGATTGTTTGGGGTTGAACGGAACACCGGACCTGTGATCTGATCTTAAAATCTTCTCCAATTTTAAAAGTTTAGTTCTAATTTTTACACCCTACAGGCATAGGTTGGCTATTCATTTCTTCCTAGGTACTTTACTTCTATAAATAGTCAAT
>PVKH010032427.1:0-12168 GCA_004027955.1 Chaetophractus vellerosus | reverse complement strand
ACTACTTGAATGAGGCAGAACTCAGGGTGGGTCTCAGGCCCCTTGCTAAAGTCTTAAAGGGAATACTGAAAGCAGAAACGCACAGAGAAAGAGAGCTGCCATATTTTACCCTGCCATGTAAGAGAGGACTCCAGCATCACCTACAGCTGTAGAAAGATGGAGAAACCCAAAAGGCTGAGAGAGGCCAGAGGCTGGAATCAGTGGAGCAGCCATAGCTGAAGAGACTAGGCCTGGGATGGACGAGGAGGCTGCCGTTATGTCCTGCCAGGTGTTTGATGGCCCACAGCTGAGCCCCAAGAAAAAGCATCTTTAGATAATGCCTGATCGTCCTTAGCTGCAATTTGATGAGGCAGTAACTCTGGTGATGCCTTGATTTGGGCATTTTCACAGCTTTTACTCCTATAGATTCCTATTATAAAAGCCAGCCCATTTCTGGTATAGTGCATGGGCAGCTTTTAGCAAATTAAAGCACACGCCTTTGCCTATCAGGCTTATACACCTTTGTATAAAGGCTTCCACCAATTACCATCATCCTTCCAATGAAAAGGCATCAATTTGTCATGTAGGGAGCAGGCATCTATAAGCCAGTAAGGTCACTTCAAGGAATGGCAGGGGGAAGGATTCTGGGAAACAGATTCAAGGTGCAAGAAAATGGGGAGAGAAGAGAATAAGAGGAAAAAGCACATTGGTCAAGTGAGTAAATTCATGAAAATCCAGGGGGAACTGGAATGAGACAGGAAGAACCAGAATATTTATTCTGTACTCCCCATATAGTTTTCAAGTGTAAACTATATGTTCTATACCCTTTAATCCACCATAAAGAAGAGAAAGAAGACAAAACATCCTCCCATCAAATCACCTGAGAAGGTTGTAAAAATGTCTTTCAACAGAAACTGGATAAAACTTGACCCATTGCTCTCAGTCTACCCTCAGTAATCCAATGGCCTCTGGTCACCCCTACAATCTGTCTGCTTCTTTACAATCTCATTCCAATCAGCAAGCTGCTCTTTCCACTACTACTGACTTAACATGTTGTGCTAGAGAAATAATTAAACACATGTAGCTCCTGAATTCACTAGCCTCTTTTATCTTTCCTTTCCTTTGCCCATGCTGTTCCCTCTCTCTATTTTACCCAGACTTGTTCTTCAAGCCTCAGATACAGCATTATCTGAAAAGTTTTCTCTGAACTACCAGGAACATTTGGACACTCCTTTTCCTAGGTCCTAGGTCCCCATGTTATCATATGCAAATGAACTTCATGGCAATTATGACACTGCATTGCAATTACCTTTCTTCTTATTAAAATATGATCTATTTAAAGGTAGGAATGCTGTCTTATTAGTTCTGCTTCCCCAAGGCAGAAACCAGTCCCTGATACATAAAAAGAGTCATAAAACATTTCTTGGCTTATCTTTACTGAGAAAGAAGACTAAGATGCCACCCATATGACAAAGGTAAAAAATCCTCTTTATGGTAATGTCATCTCCTCCCCACTGACTAATGATGAACTACTTCAACAAGAGACAAATCCTGTTTTCCTACCATCAGAGATACCACTGGAAGGATATAGCCCTTCAGTGTGTAATAAAATGCAAATGATTAAGGATTTCTGATGAAGTGCAGTCAAGGGAGAGAGAATCAGGACCCAGGATAAGAGAAGCATGAAAGAAGAAAAGGCTAGAAATAACAGATTTATTATACCACAATTTGGCTGAAAGTCTCCTAAAATAAATTGCTTGTGGGAACATCAATATTTCCTGGTGATTCAAGAAATGCTGTTTTCTGAGAGTGAGCTGACTCTCTATTTCATTGAACTCACCCAGGACAACTATCAAAAGGGTATTGATGGGCAAAGCCCATTCCAAAAAACAGAGTATCTACAACTGCAAGAAAGACAGTTCCATCCATCTGCCCATTGGGATCTAAGCCCGCTCTTAATCAGAAAAAAAGTGGGCATCACCATCCCAAAATTCTCAATATTGAGGAGTGAACAAACATAAGGAGGGAATGAAACTATGGGCTAAAGTAGACATTCTAGCAATGGAAAAACTTGTATCATTGATATAAAAGCAGTGGCCACCAGGGGTTCTGAGGGGAGGGAGAGGGAAAAATAGGTGTAACATTTGGGGGACATTGGAATTGTCCTGCATGACATTGCAATGATGGATACAGGCCAATATGCATTTTGTTATAATATACAGTTTGTATGGAGCAAACTGTAAACTATAATGTAAACTATAGGCCATGGTTATTAGTAATGCTTCAAATATGTGTTCATCAATTGTAACAAATGTACCACTATAATTAAACATGTTGTTAATGGGGGAAAGTGTGTAAGGGGGAGGGGATGAGGTATATGGGAATCCCCCTACATTTTTGATGTAGCATTTAATCTAAAGCTTCTTTAAAAAATAAGTAATGTTTTTATAGGTTAAGCAAATAAATTACATACTTATGTTCCAGTTTTTAAAAGTTGGGGAAAAGAGTGAATTATGGCAATATGAAGGTTAGAGCTGGAGGAAAAGATATAGGCATGGAGATAAAAAAAGGTAAGTAATGCATTTAAATCCTTTATCATGGATCACATTCTGTGGTAATATACATGCATTGAGTGGTTGATGTTAGACAAAACAGAGATATAAGTTCTGTGGTGTAAGTCTGATATCAAAGCTCAGCTTCAGCTTGATATTCTGGCCCAGATGGTGGCAGGCTTTTGTAGGTTTGCTGGTTTGATTTGCTTTTCAAGAAAATAAATAAATTTGTATTGAAAAACCTCCCAATTTCTAATGTTGGTAATTGGTTTGATTTCTTTATAAATCTTTGAGGGAAGATAAAACATGTTGGGGATGCAGGCAGTTGTAGCTTGCTGACTTGAGAACTCTGATTAAAGAATGATGAGAAAGCTGGGATAGAAAAGCTAATTAACTTGCAAACAAGAGTCTACTAAGTGGTGTAGAGCTGGATTCAGATTAGGTCATCAGATTAAAATTGTGACGCCCTCAACCACCACTTGTAGAGTTCTTGAATTCTTAGCCATGTGGGTTTGTGTGTGTGCATGTGTGTGTACATGTGAACAACATGGACCCCTTTGGGAGTTTGATGAAGACTAAAGCCTCATCCTCAGAATAGTATCTCAAACACATAAAATAAAATGTATTGGAGTGCAAAAAAAAACCAAACACATCTATACAGAAATATAGTTCTCAAAGCATTTTTAAAATCGTTATATAGTAATTAGTGTGTTTATTGAACACATTGAACAAGATCTACAGGCAGTCTAATAGCTAAAATAATTTTAAAGTAATGATAACCATTAACAATGCTTTGAGATTTCCACTACAATATATTTATGATATGAAAATGAGAAAATCACAAGTACTGATAATACTATTGAGCTTTGTTGCCTGCATTCATAATGGAGAAAATGCTGCGGTTCAATTAGATATTAGTAAAAATAAATATGTAATTTTTCATCCAAGTTCACATACTTCCTGAATTTTATTCACACACATCTTGAGAATCTGTGATCACCAGGATAAGAACCTACGGTCTCCTCCTTCTCAAGTTCACATTTATGTTTTTAGGAGATACTCTTGCTGTTATGTGGAGATTGAATTGCAGATGTGAAAGAATGAAGAAGGAAGGACAATTAGCAGGTTGTTGCACTAGCATAGACCAAGCAATAGTCTATGCTATATAGTGTAGAACATGTACAACAATAGGTTAGTATAGTGTATACCACCTGATATAGGCGGCAGCAGAGATGGAGAAACATAGATGAAATCAATACATAATTTAGAAATGATCAGGAGGACTCTAACAGATTATATGGCGGTGGATAAGAAAAAAAGGTGGAATCAAAATTGTGAATGCTTTAGCTAAGAATCTAGTATGCTACATCTATTTTTCTACCCTTTCTTCTTCTCTCCAATGTCACCTTCTCTTTGTACCTGTTTACCCCTCCTTCTTCGATGGCAAGGACACTACAATACAGTATGCAGAAAAGTTGAGAGAAGTCATTCAGTTGTGAGAATCATATTCCAATGTTGAGATGGATAATATGTTAAAGAATGGCTAGACTGATATTCTGTAAGCAGGAATGATAACTAAACTCATTGAGTGAGGCAATGAGGACACAATTTGAGTCTTAATCTGTTTCCCCTGGAATGGTCTTTCCCTCTAAAAATGCCCAGGTAGAGACCCAGTACTTCTTTTGAAAAAATACAGGCTTACAAAGAACAACATTAAGTACACAAATATACCAAAGATAGATAATAATTGGCTCAGATCCAATGTCAGTAGTTGGTATTAGTTCAATTGACACATCACATTACAATATTAAAACTATTCCCATTAAATTCAAGGAAGCACTTCTATTTCTATTCCAGTACTCTCCAATTTTACACATTTTTAATACAACACCAAAAGAATAATATTCATTAAACTCTTACTGAGTGCCAAGCACTAATAAATATGTTAAATGTGCTTTTGTTTAATTTTTGCAACATCCATAGTGGGTGATACTACCACCACATTTTAAAGATGAGGAACTGAGGCTTGGGATCATTAAAAAACACATTCAGTGTTGCACAAGAAAGTGGTAAGACTGGAATTCAGACCACAAAAGATTGAACCTACACCTAATTGCTAGGTTTATGGTCCTCAAAAAAAGAAACAGATCCTATATTTCAATATATCTCCAGCACCTAGTGAAGGCCTGAAACAGAGTAGGTGCCCAACAAATAACGATAGAACTAAAAGATTGCCATCTCAAAAGCAGGGGTCTCACATTTTAAAAATATAAGAATTTTTTGCTGAAGGATAATAATGATGTAAAAATCCATTTCCAGCTTAAATTTTTTCCCTTTGTCTGGCTGACCTTAAGGCAAGAGGGAAGCATTCATGATCTGGTTACAAATAAATCAATATTTTAAATAAAAATTGTAGTTTTACACCTAGTTCCAATACTATATTTCTTCATAAACTTGGGCACATTATTTAATTTTAGATAGTAAATATTTGGCTTAAAGCACGCTCTGTTTAAGCATGTTGAGACCTTAAAAGTCCACAAAAAATGTAAGATACTATTAATGTCATTTCTCTCTTTGCAAGGAAGGGACTTGTGTTATCCTTGTGGCATTCACAAACTGAATCCATGATGACAGATTGCTTACAGAGCTCTTGTCATGTATTTCAGCCAATTCAAGGAGACACAGTCTATTTATATATTGTTTACAATATAAATTTCAAAGTATCAGGAAATCTATCAAGTTTTATCACCTATCTTGTTAACAAAGGAAAATTGGAAAGTGTTCTCTTTGTTTTACTGCTGAGTATCTTAACAAGCCTGTGGTCTTAGAGACATCCTAAAATTAGGATTTCAGATTTTACATGCTGGTAGTCTGCCCAAATACAGTTATTCTTCAAAGGCATATTAAAACTAAGATGCATTTTAGATAAAAGTCTACCTAGTGGGAAGGGAAATGGAAGTGACACTTTAGAATCCATCCTGTCTACTTTACATAAAATTAGCACAACAAACATTTATCTACTTTTTATCATCCTCAGATTTGAGAAAAGGCAGAGAGAGATGGAAGTGAATCTTCTAGGATAACACAACAGAGCCAAGATTTGATTCCTTGGTCTAGGCATGACTTGTGCAATGTCCTTTGCCCCCTAATCAGCCGTGAACTAGCTCAGTGGATTCTCTGGAATGTAGGTTCTTCAGCTCTTGGGAAAATAGATTTGCTAGCTAATTTCCAAACTCAATATTGTTCTAAAATTTCATGACCTAAAACATATTCAGCAGAGCTTTCATATTTTTCACAGTTGAAGAGGCCTTAAGTAGGTTGCATAAGAGAAAAGCTGTGAAAGTTTTGGAAAGTAGAAATGTCTGGACCGCATACTACAACTGCTCTGCTTATGTACTTCCTTAAAAATTTTACAGGTCATTCTGAATTGTTTTAAAATTCCCCAAATGGCACACATGGACTAATTGAAATTCTTAACAATAGTCACTGAGCCAGAGTTGAAGAAGTATTGAATTGCGTGAATTTGTCTTATATAGTAACATTGAATCATATTAAGATATAGTTTTGAAATATGGCATTTGTTTTTCTTATAGATGAACTTTTGTACTTTTTAAATTTTTTATAAGATGCTATTGACTTCCTGTCAAAATGGAAAGGCTTGATATTATGCTGCATGCCAAATCCTATTTTATAATTTTAAAAATGGGAAGAAGTATTAAGCTAGATAGGAGACAGAATAATCATTCTACATTCAGATTTTCTTTCTCCCATTCAGATCCACACTTTATAGGAATGAAGAGCAGCTGCAAATGACCTACTTTTTTTGCTATTCTTTACAGAAAGGAAAAATTATATATGTGTATATAATTATGTACATATATAATATTTGTATCATTCCTTCATAGCTACATAGACCCTGATGTTTCTGAAATTACTTTGTTTTTTTGTGTGTGTGTGGGGGGGTGGGGAGATGTTGCTGTCTTATTAGCCAAAGTAGCCTCAGGATATTCGGTAGATATTGATTATATGTTTATATCAAGAATGGATGAGTTTTGCTAAAATTCAATCTTTTTTAGCAAATACTCATATACAGAGCTAAAACAGTTGGACCCATTGAAACCAGTGGTATTTAGCAAATACTCAAATACAGAGCTAAAACATTTGGACCCACTGAAACCAGATGGTTCAACAATGTTGAAAAGATTGTCTTCACAATATTAATTTTCCCATGAAAATATTTTCAATGCTGTGAAAAAACTCCTGTTATGCCAAGCACTCCAAATTAAAGGTCTAAAACTGACCACAATCAGAGTACCTCAAGGCTGTACAACAGAGTGGAAATATTCTGTGTTAGAAGACAAGAGACTAAACATTTTATTTCAGACTTCTCCAAGTAGTCAAAATACAAAGTATGTTTATAAGATTCATGGGTCTATGAAGCCCTGAATTTATGTTCACAATTTTAATGATATGTACATTTTCCTATCAACAAGTTCTTCAGATTTCAATAGATTTTCAAATAGATCCATAAACTTATAAGAGTTGCAAACATTTAATTTTAAGCCAAGATATTTCACATCTCTCAACCTTGGCTTCTTATTTTCATGAATTTAGACTAAATGATCTGAAAGCCAGTTTTTGTGTTTAGTTTTCTATTACCCCAGAAGTAAAACTGGTTATACTACACCTCAGATAGGAGATCACTGTTCATTGCACTGAGTTTAGTGGAGAAGTTTCCCCAAGACTAAAAAATTGGTACTTTAGTTTCTTTTTCATGGCTGCTTTCACTTCTTGGTTTCTTAAAGTATAGGTAAGTGGATTCAGAAAGGGAGTAAAAATGTATAGAAAACAGAGAGAACTCTGTCCAACAGGAAGTTTGTAAAAGGCCACACATAGATAATGATGCAGGGCCCAAAGAACATGAACATAACTCTGAAGTGTGACGTGCAGGTAGAAAGAGCCTTGGATGATCCTGTGGAGGAGTGGTTCTTGACAGTGATAACAATGATGTAAGAAGTGAGCAAAAGCAGAAAACTTATAAGAGCAATCACACCACTGGTTGAAATCATGAAGATTCCAGGTATATATATATATATCTATAGACATATATATCTATACAAGCCAGATGGATGACCAAAGGAAGGTCACAGAAGAAACTGTATGGCAATGTATCTGCCAAAGACATGGAGATAAGCAGCACAATCTCAGTCCCAGTGAAGAGGTGCACAAAGAAGATCTGAGATACACAGCCTGCAAAGGAGGTGGCCTTGTGCTGAGCAAAGAAGTCAACGATCATCTTTGGAGTGGCAAAAGAAAACAGACACATGTCAATGAGAGACAGGTTGCTGAGCAAGAAGTACCTGGGGGAGTGGAGGTGAGGGGTTGCTATGACTGTGAGCAAAATCAAGTAGTTGCTCAACATGGTCATTAAGTAGAAAATGGAAAACACCACAAGGAAGAAAATCTGGAGCTCAGGGGAATCAGTGAGTCCAAGTAACACAATTTAATATAACGATTTCCAATGAGGATAATAAATGATTCTCCTTTTAATTTCCTAATTCCATAAACTATTTTTGAACAAAAACATATATTTCTCAATCCATGAACTCTTGATGACCAAAAGGCATACAAGAAATATTCTGAGCTTCTGTTTTTTTGTAACCTCATAGAAACGTCAGAAAAGAGAGTGAGAGAGAATATCCTTTCTTTGTTTCTTTTCCTGATGACCAAAAAATTTATTATATTGTTTTGAGGTACTGAGTCCAGAGATTGAATCTGGGGATCTGGAAAATGGGAAGCCAGTGCTCAACCACTGAGCTACATCTGCTCCCCCAAGATGGTTTTTTCATTTCTCTGCTCATTTCTTTGTTTTTATTTTTAGGAGGCGCTGGGAGCCTAACCCAGAATTTCCCATGTGGGAAGCAGGCACTCAACTGCTTGAGCCACATCCGCTCCCAGCTATATTTCTTAGACTGGGAAAAAGAAAGATACTTTAGGACTCAGACTCATTATTTAAAAGTACGGTTTTCAGTTTATAGCACAAGCCATGATCTGTGAACTTTATTTCCTGTGAGTGTCAATGTCTTTACCAAGTAGTCAAAGGGTGGCACAAAAGACCAAATGAAAACTAGTATTGTGAGTGAGAGTTAATCTTGTGACCAGATGGGGTTCATTGCTCCAGCCACCTAATGAAAGTTAAGTCTTTATCTACAAAATGTTCAGCTGAGTTATTTGGAAAATGCTTCCATGTTTTTGAAAATTTTGATCTGAATGGAATTAAATACATTTAAAAAATTTGAATACAATTTCATTTCAGGACTTTATAAAAGACTATATACTACCAAAATCACTTCATTTGTTTATGTTAGATTGCTTCTTTTCATGTGTAAAATCTTATGAGTTCCCTTTTTACATGAAATCCCTTGAGAATTCTCAGCTTCTCTCATTTGAATATAATGTATTTATTAATAGATACTATTATACTTAATCCAGGGTTACAACATAACTATCTTTGAAAATGTCATTATTTGTTCCTTAATCTATTTACATGTTTTCTAAGTACCCTGAAAAACATATTACAATTTAAGTGTCAGTGAACCATTGCAGATAAATTAAATGCTAGATGTCAATACACTACCATTTAAGCAATACTTGGCATAAATAGATAAGAACAATAAATTCAGACACCAAGAAAATGCAAAAGACTCAACAATGAACTATTTGATTTTCATTGCTTTCATTTTTCTTTTCTCTCATTTATTCCCAATAATCCCTCCAAGTATTTAAAATAAAAAATAAATAGTAATAAAAATGAAAACCCCACAGTATGAAAAAACCTGACACCATTGACGACTGAAAATGTCCTTACATTGTAATCAGCAGACATGCAACTTTAACTGCTCTGGCAGTTACAATGAAACAATTCAGTCAAAGAATGAGGTTTATGGCAATGTGTTCTTTTTTTACTTAATTAACTAATTGATTGATTAAACTTCCAGATGAGCTAACTATTTTGAATTAAACATGGTAGCAAATTTTCTAGGCTAGAGAATAAGTTTTTGCTGATTTAAAATAAAAACTAAATGAGAAATATTTCAAAATAATTTTGACTTCTTTTTTTATAACACAAATTTTTCACTGATTCCACATTCTGTCTTTAGAGTTGAAGAATCATATCAGTTGCTCTGCTGTAGTAAATTTTACACTTGTTAGATGGGGCAAATAATGAAAAGGAAACAAAAATCCTCTGATTTATTCTTTTAATTGTTATGCAGAGGGAAATATACTGGAAATAAATTTTACTTTCCAAATTACTATCTACCTTTTTATTCCATCTGTAACTCACACTGTGATTGAAAACTTGGTATCTAAATTTTCAGTATTACCTTCCACAGCGTTTTTCACTTAAATGACCTCCTTTTCCAATTTGGAGAAAAACTCGGCTTTATCCTCAATTCACTTGCCTATATTCAAAATTTTGTCAATATTGATAAACATTATTTTAGAATATTTTTCAGAGTGCAATATTCTAGAAAGCTTAAAACTGAACCAAGTATTAGGAGTGGGAAGGTCAAACTACAAGTCAAGTTGTCCTTGACATGCTATGTGACATTAATCAAACCTCAGTAACTTCTCTAGGATTTGGACCCTTGACTTGTGAGGATTAAATTAGATGATTCATATAAAGCATTAGGCATATGTCCTAGATAATATTCAAGGAACTATCCAGGTCTAAAAATCTTATTTAGGAATGCTATTCAGAAATAATCAGCTTATTTTATTTACATATATATATATATATATATATATATATATATATATATATATATATAAAGAGAGAGAGAATCATTTCATCTTTTTTAAGTAAAAATGCTTCTTTTCCTTCAGTTTCTTGTTATATTAAATTCATTGAGATTTCTCACTCCACATATTTTTGAATATTCTTTCTATTTTCCTGAATCAATAATTTAATTGTTAATGGGAAATATCATTATACATACTACTACATATATAATTGTAAGTGAACACAAATTTAAGAGTTTTTCTATCCTCTCTAGCCCCAAAAAGTGTAACTCACATCCATACCTAATCATTTCTCTTTAGTCTTCAAGTTATAATTTTCTTTTCTGACCATGCTTTCTTTTGTTTTAAATGGTCATTAAATGAATATTAATCTCCTTTGTCTCTTTTTTATTACCTGAAGAACAAAAATCACAGCTTTTTCCAAAAATCCTTCAAACCACTCCCAGCTCTTGACCTACCAGCTATGCTACAGGAACCAAAAACACCATAGTTTCTAAGATTCACAAGTCTAATGAAATCACCATGGTAATTAGTGAGCATCAGAAGCCTGGAGAATGGATATATATTTTCTCATTCCTTTGGTATAAAAGTCACTGAAAGGCAAAGACATTTAGGAGATCAGGGATTAGACACTACAATCTACTTGCAGTGGGAGTTATTAAAACTTTGGGCTGGCATTTCCCAGAGTTGCAACAAGAACTGTGAAGTGTGTCTTTGCTACTTAAAGTGAGGTTGTATGTCAGTGATGAAGCATTGTTCACTAGAGAAAAGGGCACAACTGGAAATGGTCTAGGAAGGGAGACCATTGAGCAGTCAGTTGAGGAGCATATAAAGGAGCTATAAATTGCTTCTTTGAATCTTTGAATGTGAGAATATCCCCACCGTTATACCTAAATGTTCAAAATCCCAAAGTCTGAAATTCATTCTTTTAGGTTAAGGCAATGTGCCTCCAGTACACCCTTGATTACTGGAAAGATCACACATTAAAGGGAGGACCTAGCATTAAAATTTCTGATCGGACATTTAAAAATCAGTACAAACTAATAGATATAATTGTAGCTGCCTCCACTGGTTGGTAAAACCTGGGGAAGAAGAATGGAAAGCCCCAAGTAACTTGGGGAAGAAGCAAAGATAGGCATTATGCAAATACTTCAAAGGAAAGATGTAAGATATAAACTATAATGGCAAATGTAAAGCATTCAGAACAATACTTGGCACAGTGAAAGTGCTTAGTAAAATATGGTAGGAGGAGGAATAGCAGAAAAAATGAAAATTATTAGCATTATTTTTTATGTGTCCATGACACCTATTCCAAAGAGATACAAGATATGGAATCTCAACCTGAAACCATAATGGAGTCTCTTACCATATTTACTTGCAGCCCAGTCAATCATCTCCAGCTTGCTCTCCACCCAAACTTTCTTCCCATATGTTTTTTTCAGTGATTTGAACTTTTCACAACTACCATTGTATCCTACATCCTCCACAGGACTACACATAGAATCCAAGAAAATCTTCATGAGCTGGCTACATTCCTTGAGGTCTTTGAAGTAAGAATACATGTAATTTTGGTATTGAGTTTGTTTTTTGGTTGTTTGTTTGTTTGTTTGTTTTACTTCTATTCCATGAAGAGAAAGGAAGGACATGGCTGAAAACAAAAACAAATAAACACAGCAAAAGTTACAAAGATTCAATGAATCTAAAATATTTGCCCCATTTTAAAACATAAAATAAGTGTATATATTTATTATTAGAGTTACTCTAGAAAACATAAGAGAATAAATGGAAAAGTAATAGAAATAAAATATAACTCACTGATATGAATTAAGGAAAT
>PVKH010032426.1:0-12169 GCA_004027955.1 Chaetophractus vellerosus | reverse complement strand
GGACAACTGGAGGCTCTGTGACAGGACAAGCATGCTGTGCAAGCTGCATTACCACTTGGGCCATATGATACAGCAGATCCAATTGTGCTGGAAGTGTCAGTGGCAAATAGAAATGCCATTGGGAGCCTTTGGCAGGACCCTATAGGAGAATCAGAATGCAGACCCTTAAGATTTTGGAGTAAAGCTCTGCCATCCTCTGCAAATAACTACTCTCCTTTTGAGAAACAGCTTTGGTCTGTTGCTTGGTCTTAATAGAGAATGAATTCTTAACATAGATCACTAAGATACCATGAGACCTAAGTTGCCTATCGTGAGCTCAGTATTGTCTGACTCACCAAATCATAAAGTTGGCATGCACAGCAGCACTCCATCATAAAGTAGAAGTGGTATATATGAGATAGGGCTCGAGCGCATCCTGAAGGCACAAATAATTTGTTTGAGGAAGTGGCCCAAATGTCCAAGGTCACCACTTCTTCCATGTTACCGTCTCTTTCCCAGCCCACAGCTATGGCCTCTTGGGGAGTTTCTTACAATCAATTGACTGTGGAAGAGAAAACTCAGGCCTGGTTTACAGATGGTTCTTCATGATATGCAGGTACCACCCAAAAGTTGACAGCTACAGCTCTGCAGCCCCTTCTGGGACATCCCTGAAGGCCAGTGGTGAGGGCAAATCCTCAGAGTGGGCAACTGATTGTTCATTTTGCTTGGAAGGAGAATTGGCCAGAGGTACACTTGTATAGTGATTTATTGGTTATTGCCATTGCTTCGGCAAGATAGTCAGGGACTTGAAAGGATCATGATTGGAAAATTAGTGACAAAGAGATCTGGGGAAGAGTTATGTGGATAGATCTCTCTGAGTGGGCAAAAAACTTCAAAACATTTGTGTCCCACATAAATGCTCACCAGTAGGTGACTCCAGCAGTGGAAAATTTTAGTAATCAAGAGGGTAAGATTTCTCTGTGGATAGCACTCAGACTCTTTCCCCTGCCATTCCTGTTATTGCCCAATGGGTTCATGAACAAAATGGCAATGGAGGTAGGGATGGAGGTTATGCATGGGCTTAGCAACATGGACTTCCCCTCACAAAGGCCGATTTGGCTAAAGCCACAGCTGAGTGCCCAATCTGCCAGCAGTGGAAACCCACACTCAGTCCCTAATATAGCAACATTCCCAGACGTGATCAGCCTGCTACCTGGAGATAGGTTGATTACATAGGACCACTTCCATCATGGAAGGGGCAGCAATTTGTTCTAACTGGAATTGACACGTACTCTGGATATGGGTTTGCCTTCCCTGCACACAATGCTTCTTCCAAAACCAGCATTCATGAATTTACCAAATATCTTATCCACCATCATGGCATTGCACACAGCAATGCTTGTGTTCATCAATTGTAAAAAAATATACCACACGAATGAAAGATGTTAATGGGGGAAAGTGTGGGAGGGGGAGAGTTGAGGTATATGGGAATACACTATATTTTGGTTTAACATTTATGTAATGTAAAGCTTCTTTAAAAAATAATAATAATAAAGGGGAAAATCCTAAAAAAAATAAGAAAAGAATGTTAGAAATCTCCACCACCAGTGAATAAAATAAGAGTTAATTAGTGTTTTAAGATAATAGGACTATTATTCCAGTACTGTAGGCTGTACTTCTAACATACATCCTTTTTTCTCTCATATGAGCAACCTAAATGAAGGAGAAAATGAGAGGCTATATTGATAATCTCATTGAGATAAGAATCTTTCTATGATCCCATGATCACAAAAGTTAATGATGCTGGATTCTATAAAAAAGCTATAACTCTTGCCAAGGGCCCAAGAGTCATGGGTCAACAAGTAGCAACCAGTGGCCAGTGACTCAAGAAACAACTGCTGCATATGGATGTGGTGTTCACAAAGGCATGAATTTTAAGAGAAAAATGTACCATAATTTAATTGGATCAAAAATAAAATATTCACACACACACTGCTTCATTCCTGACTCAGTTAAATTTTCTTATATCACGCTTATCAATTCATATTGAACAGCTCATACCTGAAGCTTCACTTTACCTCAGTAAACTTGTATTAAAATTGAAAGGTAGATCTCTAACTTGCAAACCCACAGCTGTGGACATTTTTGCAGTTTTCTTTCTTTTCTTTTCTAAATGAGAAAGCCAGATCTCTTTTCCTTTCCATTTGCCCAGAATCATGTGTGACAGGTCTTGCTTCTGTTAATGACACCTGAAGCAGAATCATTTCCTGCTCTTCTGATTGGAGGTCTCTTTAACTTAAAGAAAGAGTTCCCTGAACATGGTAACTAAGCAAAGAACTAGGTTCCCATGATTCCAATCTTCCAAATAAGACATTTTCAACTCACCTCTGACT
The DNA here is from genome assembly GCA_004027955.1 of Chaetophractus vellerosus. NCBI lineage: Eukaryota > Metazoa > Chordata > Mammalia > Cingulata > Chlamyphoridae > Chaetophractus > Chaetophractus vellerosus. The sequence continues at coordinate 9,797 of PVKH010032426.1, read as the reverse complement.
TCAGATATTAATATTGATGGACAGTTGCTACTAAATTCACCTCATAGTCTACAGGTCATTTAGCATGGTTTGCCATTGCAGCATCTGATATACTAATTTTCCATTTGTATTAGATTCTTGAATGGAGCCAACATTTTTACTATTTAAACCTTTTGAAACAACTTTATATACGGAAATACCCATTCTACGTGTAATTATTGAGTACCTTCACCGCGTGGTCTTTTCTCTCAAGGAGCTTACGGACTAATAAGAAAAATGTAAACATAAAATATGCAAACTAATAAAACCATTAGGAAGGAAACCGTTAAGTAACTGCTTTCAACTCCCAAAGGGAATTAAAAATAAAGAAAATAAAGTTGCAGGGGACCAGCTGTAGCCCAGTGGATAGGGCGCTGGTTCACCACATGGGAGGCCCTGGGTTTGGTTCCCGGGGACCTCTCCGAGCGGGGCGGACCACCTTGGGAGGGCAGGCCACCATGGGCAGGGCAAGACCACCGCGGGCAGGGCAGGTCACTGGCGGGCAGAGCGGAGCTGCCCGCGAACGGGGCAAGCCACCTGCAAATGGGCAAGGCTGCCACTCACCGGTGGGCTGACTTGGCGCGTCGCTGTGGCGGGGGGAGACAAAGCAGACAAAGAAGAACGCAAGAATGAACACAGCAAGAACAAGCAGAAAGGGGGGGGTGGATATGTAACAAAAAATTAATTAATTAATTAATTAATTATTTTTTTAAAAATGGGGTTTACCTGAGACTTAAAAAGTCAAATTAAAAAAAAAAGAAAGAAAAGAAAGTTGCTATCTAAAAGCTAATCAAATAAGTCTGCAGATTATGTATGAAATCACCTATCTCTAGAAGTAAATTTTAAAAATTTATTTGTTATAATGTGACTGAGAATTTTTGGCTGTTTGAAAAAACTCTAGCAATGACTTGTGCTCTTATCAAAGCAAGCCTAGAAAGTGAATGAAGCTAAGAATGATTAAATGTGTATTGGGTTTTCCTTCCACCAGGTTATATTTACAAAACAAAAAAGGTTTAGTTAGTATGTCCCTAATGATAGTCGAAGATGGGAATTTGGCCTAGAGAAGAAAGATGCCAGATCTGGAAGGCAAGTACGTGGCATTATACAAAGGTGTTCTCTGTAGTCTGCCATGCACAATTCATCAGAACTTACCTTGGTCTGATTGAAATAATTTTCAACTGTATGGACTTCTTTGTATCCTGATCCAATTATCAATATCATCTTTTGAAGCTTAGGAATATGGTGAACCCACATATTTTAGGCACAGAGAGATGTGTTTGTTGTAAATACATAATTGGAAATTTGATTTTTATGTCAGTTTCTAGTGAATTTGCTTAGTCTATAAATGGCAAATACTTGCTACAGCAGCCATTATTTCCTGTTGCCAGACCAAAACATAGTTTAATATACACTGCCCTACTGTTGTAGGCAGCCATATCAAAAGGATCTTAGCACTTGAGTTGAAACCTATTTGCCAGCCTGGGTTGGTGTGAGTTAGTCTCCCAGAAGTTAATCAGTTTTTTAAATGCTCACTGACAAAATCAATATTTTAGATTTGTAGAGGACCAGGTTTTAAGATATTGCACCCCATGAAGCTTTATTGAAAAGCTGGCCGGTCTCCCTAGGTTACAGTTCTATCCAGTCTTTTTCTCAGTGTAATACAGATAAATAGGAGGGCAATAAAGATTCTAGCTAGAGAAAATTGGGACAATTCCTTTGATTTTTCCACCAAATCTATTGTTTATTTGAGTACAAAGAGCTGTAGCATGAGTGAGTTGAGAATTGAATTTATATGTATACATACTAAACCAAAATTATATGATATGCAATTAATTTAAAACACTATTTTTAATCATTGTAATTATTTGGATGAGGCAACATTAATTTGGTACTTGAAACCTATATTTCAAGTATGGATTTAAGCCAAGACAATGTGGTAAATTGTAATTCCTCATAGATGCATAGCATGAATAAAGATAGTCAGACGGAAATTCACAAAGTATACATGGAGATATGGGACAGGGGGCATAGGAAATCAGAAGTAGAAATTTAGGATGCAAAGTCAAGAAAGTGGTGCTAGATTATAGGTGAAAAACTTTGAATGTCACACCTAAAGAAGGAGGCAGACTATAATGGCAGCAGAACACAGAATTTGGCCAAGTAGCCTAACTAGCTGTGTAGTCCTGGCCAATCCCCTTAAAATCATTTCACCAGATTTATATCATCTGTAAAATGGAACTAGTAATTCCTGAATCACAGAGTTATTTTGAAGACTTCATTTAATAATGTATATAGAATATCTAGGGTAATGACTGGTATCTTATAAAAAATTTAACAGGTTCTAGTTATACCATGCCCCAATTCTTTGGAGTAGGATAAAAAAGAAAATGCAGATGATGTTTGAGTTCATAGACTTAGACCTTGATTGGGTGTGTGAAAAGAGGTTGAGGCGGAGGAAAGTGGGCAATAGAGATGGATCCTATGTTTAAAAGAAATTAATAGTTTGGAAATCAAGAAGAAGGTGAACAAGTTTTGAGATAATATTATGAAGTATTTTTAGTCATTAAATTTAATATTATTCTGGGATATCTAGGTTGGGACATCCAACCATGAGACTGGTGAAAATGAAAGAACAGAAACTTGCAGTTCTGGTATCTGGCAATATTTTTATTAAAGTAGTGTAGGTCAAAAACAGATTGTAAGAACTAGATAGTGAGTGAGATGTTAGCAAATAAGAATAATGAGAGTAGGCAGCTCTTTTACATTTGGAAGCAAAACATAGAATCAAATAGCACTGTATTTGGCAAGAAATCAATTTCAAGGGAAGACAAGATCAGTGAAGAAGGAGAAATGGAAGATGCAAGGTATAGAAAAGGAATCATTATAAAGTAATTGAAATGAAGTAGGATCAGTTGTGTAGAGAGGTTAGATTTGAATGGGGACGTGTCAGAGGAGCTGAGTATAGATACAAATATCGAGAATTTTGGAAGAGGAGGGCTTCATTGCATTTGGAAAGGAATCATTTACATTAGAATCAATGGATTATAATTCATTTATTTCCTATCATTGATCAGTAGGTTGGGGGTAGAGGCAGAAGAAAAATATAAAATAAAAAGAAGGAAAAAGTTGGTTTACATACAGGGAAAGAGACTAGCCAAAAAGCAACTACAGAAGGACCAGAATCTGCCAGAACACAAGGTTCCAGGAATAGTGTCATTGACATGACTGCTTATGGGGCCCATAACACAGGCAGCCTAAGAGATGCCAGGAGGAAATTGATTTCCAGTAAGAAACCTACTTACTAATATAAGTCAGAGACTAAGGAGAAGAACACCCCTGAAGTCTATAGAATTTGACCCTATTACAACCAATGAAGCGTTTCATTTCTCAGTGCCTGAGCAAACACAAAAGACATATCCTTAATTCTTAAATTTCCAGATATGACAGGCAGGGGCGCGACTGTGGAGCAATCCAGAGTAACTGGAAAATCAAGCAGTCACAGTCATTTATATAAGTGATAGGATGTCTGCAGTGTGCCAGGAATCACGGGAAGAATTCAGACCTACCAAAAAGGAGATGTGTAGGCCCTGGGCCAGGTGGTATGCAGGACCGAGGACTCCTGGGATGGTTGAGGCTCAGATGAGGTCTCAGTTAGTAATAGGATGACTTAGAATGATTACGCAGGATACTTAGTTGTTGAGCATAAAGAGAAAGGGGAACCTGGGAACAAGCTCGATCCTGTGGTTGGGGCTCGGTGTGTGTATAGAAAATGGAGAAGGCAGAGTTAAACATAGACTAAGTGGTGTAGAAGGTAACTAAGGGACTGTGGGAATAGGAAGAGACAGAAAACTAGACATGGTAGGCAGGATGAAGAGTAATAATGTTAGATTAAGTAAAACTTGAGCCAACCAGAGAGCAATATATTCTGGCTAATTATACTTTCTGGTGTATAGTGGACTAAGCCCCAAATTTCTTTGTTCCTACATGTAGAAAAACTTTGAAGATATTTTAGTCTGCTTTTCTGCTGTAGGAGATAGAGTGTATCAATATCTTGCTGTGCCCAGGAGCAAACCATCAGATCACCAAAGGTTTTTATATTAAAATTCACATTAGAACTTGGTCCTGGAATTCTATTTTTCAATTTTCTTACCTATTTCATAGGTCTTTTACAATAAAACACCTTTAATCTTCGTAGAAAGTTATAAATAAATATACCCATGTTTAAACAATCTATTGCATTTGTGTGTGTGTGTAAGACTGTGTGTGCATGACTATGCATCTATACATAAATCAATAAGAAATTTTGAAAAAGGAAGTTTATCAACACTGACCCTATATCATATCTGATAGGTTCTAGCATATTTTTAAAAATTAATATTTGCTATTAAGTTGTGTTTATAACTCTTTCTCTTAAAACCAAAAACCACTTAACTGATGGCTATTTGAAATTTGGCTAATTGTTATTTTGCAATATTATGTAATCAGAGCCCACGTTATATCATAATCCCTCTTTAATTGATCAAAACCTTTATTCTGAAAGATCAAGGAAAATTTGCTGAGGTAAAAGATCATTTAAAATGCATTGTATAGGGAGCAGATGTGGCTCGAGCAGTTGAGCTCCCACCTTCCACATAGGAGGTCCTGGGTTCGGTTCCCTGTACCTCCTGAAAAACCAAAAACAAACAACAAGCAAAACAAATGGGAAAACAAACTCAGGGCAACCGATGTGGCTCAGTGGTTGAGCAATAGCTTCCCACATACGAGGTCCCAGGTTCATTCCCAGGTCCCCAGTACCTCAAAAAATAAATAATAATAATAATAAAAAAATAAAAATAAAATGCATTGTATAGAAAATACTTTTTAACTCTTTCATTATAGTACTTGTTTTTTTTTCTTTATTCATGTCACTATCCTGCAGAGAACGCTTGTAGTAACTTTATGAAGTAGGTTTCAGCCATAGTTTTGAAATCTTGGCGAAATGGATGCACAAATCCAAACTGTGAAGGAAAAGTAATAGAAGGATGATGAATTTGGAACTGAATAGAAGAGATAAATAAAATTTAATATCTGTAAGTTGTTATATGCAGGACTGATGATAAGTAGATATGCGCAAATAGAGCTCCTCTACCTATTGTTTGTGGCTGATGTCCTTTCTGGTTGCAGATGTCCCATTTTGATGGCTGGGTGTATGTTTTATAGTGTTTGGCAAATATTTACATTAGCACTACATCAGTGCTTAAGCAATTTAAAGTTGTGAGACATATATCAAATGATCTCATTAGAGACTTTTTTCTATCCACAAACTCTTTCTAAAGTATCCTGTATTTAGTCTTTAATGATAAATTATGAAATAGTATTCATATTTAAAACTTTTTAAGCCTAAAATGTTGTTTAAAATATTGTCTGCCTTTTTTGTTTACTGTTGATTGATTAGCATTGGTATATTTTAACACTAGCTTTGTTAATCTAGAGTTTCTAACTTGGGAATGTTCCAGTGATAATTTTTTTTTTTAAAGATTTATTTATTTTATTGCATATCTCCCCTTCCCCCCCGCTGCGGCGACGCGCCGAGACTGGTCACTGCGCAGGCGCGGCTTTCCCCGCTTGTGGGCGGCTTCTGCTTCCATTCACAGCTGGCTTTCAGTTCGCGGGTGGCTGGCTGCGCTCCATTCGCGGGTGACCTGCCCTGTCCATGGCAGCTTTTTGCCCTGCCCATGGCAGCTCTGGCCCGCCCATGGCGGCTTGCCATTCTCAAGGCAGTCTGCCCGCTAGGAGAGGTCCCCGGGAACCGAACCCGGGGCCTCCCATGTGGTATGCCGACGCCCTATCCACTGGGCTATCGAGCCGGCCCCCAGTGATAATTTTTTTAAAGAAAAATATCAGAGTTAAATTACCAACTTTAACAAGAAAAAAATCTACTGAACTTTCCATATATTTTATTGTACTTACATAATAGGGTTTAAAAGAAAGCATATTAACTGGATTAATATTTCATAGATAAACTAAACTATGTTTACCTAAACAGAGTTTCTCAGCCTTGGCACTATTGCCATTTTGAACCTGATCATTCTTTGTTGCTTGAGGCTATCCTGTGCAATGTAAGATATTTAGCAGCACCTGTGCTTCTACCCACTAAATGCCGGTAGTATTCCCCCAGTCATGACAATCAAAAAATGTGTCAGATTCTGACAAATGTTCCCGCACAGAAGGCAGAAGGGTGCCATAAAATTGACCTGGTTGATAAACACTGATCTGGAACTATTCAATTTTTAAAAAACTAAAACCATTTTCATGGAATTTTTATGGCTGGCATATGACAACAGCTTTTCACTTTTCCCCTATTAATAACTAGCCAATACTTACTGGGCTCTTTAAGGTGTTTGGCATTGTGTTAATCACTCTATAAGCTATCTTATATAATCCTCAAAAAATCCGAGATGGATTTTTATTATACACAGAACCTTTATTCTACTGATGAAAACTTAAAGGAATGATTAATAGGTATTTATGTAATAGATTAGATTATTTGCATTTTATTTTATAACTACGTAAACATTTCCCAAGTTACCATACTATTTTCTAACAATTTTATCGTGAAATGTGTTTTCTTGGAGAGTGTAATTGGTTTCAAAGTAATGCTTTCCTTTCTAAATAAAGTTTAACCAGTAAGTTATGTTATGGTCTTTGAACACGTCATCTGAGAGCTAAAGGGCAAGTCAGTGTGTCTGAGATTTTTAGCACAAAGTAAATAAATAAATAAAAAAACACATTTAATTGCATACTTAAACTGATAAGGCATTACTGACTGGTGGCAAGAAATCTGAATTGATTGTAAACTCTGTAAATTAGTTGCCACAAGTAATAGCTAACGTCTATTGAGGTTTTCCTTATGTGTCAGACACTGCTCTAAGCATGTGTTATATATTAACACATATAATCCTCACACCAAACCTATGAGGTAGGTGAAATGTTTGGCCTAGTTTTGCAGATGAGGAAACTGAAATATAAAGAGGTTCGGAAACTATCCTCAGGTCACAGAGCAAGTAGTAGCAAAGCCAAGTCATTCTTACCAAGTATTCTATATTGCTTCTTCAGATATTCAAGGAAAAGTGGAAAATATCATCCCAATCATTTATTCATGACAAAAGAGGTATTAGGTATTTCTAACTCCGATTAAATCATTTATAATCAGTTTGTGCTGAGGACTTTACAAGTAAGATCCATTGCATGATATAGTGGAGAAAATGATCATGATTGTGGATTTTTGTCATGTTTGTGCCTTTAAGCATAAATAGTATATGTGAACCTGATTTAGTTTTAGTGTTTTTGCTTATACAACACACACACACACACACAGAGACAGATAACTAGTCTAAAAATTCATTATAACGTATCACATATATCATCTCAAGGAATTTCTGAAATAAACAGAATTGTTCAAATTCCCATGGCTTATAAGACAGTACTTGGTTACTGACGTGACAAGACCACTAGATAAGCTGAACAGAACTTAGAACAAAAGAGTAATGCCAATTTATTCTGTGATGTTCAAGTATTCAATCGACCTCACATTGGTCTTGTAGATGAAACAGATACCCAAGGAGGACAACCCCACTGCTAAACTGCCCTGTGCAGGGCTGAAAAGAGGAGCAGGACTGGAGGCCTGGGAATCCTGGGGTGCAAAAAGGGGTATGAGCCTGACTGTATTTCACAGCAATACAAATTTTCCTTTGTTGGGAGGCATGAATTAAATTTTTGCTAGGACCCGGTTCCTCTTTTGTGACCCTGACCTGAGCACAGTGTCATTGAAAATGAAAATGCTTAAGAACTTTTGGCAGAAATGAAATCACAATTTCAAAAGAGATGCACAGATTTCAATGAGTAGAAATTATGCTTTATATTTCTATGACTTCATGGTGTTTGTAAATGATCTAGTCTCTGTTCTATATCAGTCCTATTCTATTTCAAGATAAACTGATTTGTTTGAATGCAAACCAACACCACAAAATAAGGCCATCAACCTAGCATTTTGGAAATGTATGTTAATTTAAAAATATACTGAAATGTTGGGATATTTCACCAAATGGTAGATCCACCTAACACTCTCAGTTAGGTCCACCCACCCTGCTCCCTAAAGATCAATTGTTCACGGAACTGTTCAAATTGAGAGAGAGTTATTTTTGAAAAGTGCTAGGACTGAGTATATCTCTGAAAGTCTCAGTAATGTTTCCATCCATAGTTGCAGCATTCTTACGGACTAAAAGTGATCAGTGACTATTGTATAATTATGCACTTTTATATAAATGAACTTAATTACATTTTTTAATTGTTAGAGTACTACGGCTGACTAAAATCATGCATGTTTTGGAAAAGCTCATTGTCCTTTGTTATTCAGTGTTAAATGCATGCAAGTTTTGGACCTGTCAATATGCGGATCTATGGAGATTGCCCAAAATACCTTTACCTAGATTCAAACTCCAGAATACTTAAATCATAATCTCTGTGATAGATCCTAGGCACAGGTGTTTTTAAACGCCTCCTCAAGTGATTTTGAAGTATAGCCTAAGGTTGAGAACCACTGCTCTAGACTAGCGTTTCAAGCTTCAATGTAAATACTAATATCCTGGGACTTTGTTAAAATGCACATTCTGATTCTGTAGGTATGCTGAGATTCTGCATTTCTATCAAATTTCCAGGTAACCCTGCTGCTGCTGGGTGGAGAATGATACTTTGAATAGTAAAGCTCTACACTTGTGCTGTCCAATACAGAAAAACAAACCATGCCTGGCTATTTAAATATAAACTATTCAAACTTAAATAAAATTTAAAATTCATTTACTCTGTTGCATCAGCCACGTTTCAAGTGCTGAGTAGCCACATGTGGCTAGTTAGTGGCTCATTGTCCATTGTTATTTAATTGGCAGGTTATATAGAGAACATTTCCATCGTCTCAGAAAGTTCCACTGAAGAGCACTACTCTAGACTTTAAATTTATTATATATTAAAAAAACTTTCTCCAAAGTTCAGAATAAGTATCATTGGATAAATGTAGAAATTTGATAACAAATGTAACCTAGCAATATAAATAACTTCTCAGTACAAATACTATAAGATGTTTAGCAATCATTACATCTACCTAGTTGCATTTCAAATTGTCTCAGGTGTTACTCTGCCCACCTGCCCAAGGTATGTCTGTTTCTGAAAATTATAATAACAAAAGATTTATTTCCCATCAATCCCCACTAGCTAAAGTGTTGGAACAGGAGTTCCCTCTAAATTGATAGTGTGAGATCCCTAGGGCCTTTCAGAACCTATCATTTCTCTTCACCTTTCTACACTGATTCTGGCATCAGTGTTTTTATATTGATGCTCCAGTAGCTCCTAATTTATCCTGGGGGTTGGTGCTACCACTGGGGAAATTTGCAAATCACCTTCACACTATGCCATCACCAGTGTCGTTGTCCAGAGCCTCCATACCACAGCAAAATGCTGCTCCAACCTAGCAGCAGTTCCAAGCGCCCCAATACTGAGCCTAACCCACCAGGGCATTGTGCCTTTAGTTGTGTCAAAAGTGCTGATATCGGGGCCAGCTGTAGTCCAGTTGGTAGAGTGCCGGTTTACCACAGAGGAGGCCCCGGGTTCGGTTCCCGGGGCCTCTTCAAGTGGGCAGACCTTCTTGAGAAGGCAAGCCGCCATGGGCAGGGCAAAGCCACCACGAGCAGGGCTGGCTGTGCGCGGTGAGCTTATTCGGTTGGTCGCCGCACGGGGCGGGGGGGGGT
>PVKH010032425.1:0-12170 GCA_004027955.1 Chaetophractus vellerosus | reverse complement strand
CCAGTCATACTGCCTGTTCGCATTGATTAATCCCAGGTTGCCAGGGAAGCTCATCCCCGGGAGTATTGTCCCATGCTAGGAGGAAGGTAATGCATTCATATTCAGAGTTTGGCTTAGAGAGAGGCCACATTTGAGCAACAAGGAGGTTCTCCAGAGGCAACTCTTAGGCACCCCTTAACACTAGGCTATTTCAATTTCAACAGCAATGATTCATAATGCTATTCATCAATAACAAGGGCCCATCAATGGATCATCCTCTTTGCCAGGTTTTTTTTTTAATTGGGTGCTGATAGCTTTTTTCTTCTTTGCTGGTCTTCTTTATCCATGACTTTCCATCCTCTGTGTATAGTGAATGTGTCTACCAACACTATCTCCACTCCTTCATTCATCTTTCTACCTTCAGCTTTCTGTTGTGTTTCTTACATTCCACCTTTTTCATTTGCTCTCAACTTTACCCTTGTTAACTTCTATCTTGGCTATTTTGTTCTCTTTTCTTTCTTTCTTTTTATATTAGCTTTTTTCTTTCAGCCAATTCTTTATTAGTTTTCTGTCTCATCATTCTGGCCATATAAAATATTCTATATATTTTTCTCTATTTGAATCCCCATTCCATTGAAGGCTCTCCAATTTTTCCCCTACCACTCTACACTGCCTACATGAGTTAAATATTCAATTTACTAAATCTGATATGGACCCACTACTAACTTCTATCAATAATACTATTATCCATTTTCCTTTTTTGCCCCATTCCATTGCTCTGGCCCTAATCCTCTTCCTTCAAAGTAACATAGAAAAAAGCAGGGAAATACAACAAGGGAAAGAAAGTATCAATGAGAAATCTTAACACACACACAGAACTACAAGCTAAATAAAACTCTAGAGCAGAGAGAGAAGCTAATCAACTCAATAAAAACTTCAAGATAAAATGATGACAAGAGGGCAACAAAAAATTACAAGCCTACTGAGTAAAGGGAAGACACGGTCCACTCCAAAGAACAAACAAAACTCAAAAAGAGAAGCAGAACATAGAACAACTAATCCTGGAACAACGTCTGAAAATGAAGGAAGTGATTAAGGATATCAATAAGACTCTGGTGGCACATACTGAAGAAATTGTAAACATGCATAAAAAGATAACAGATATGATGCCCATGAATAACACAATCAAAGAAATCAAAAGGAAGATGGATTCACATAAGAGCAGATTTGAACAGTCAGAAGAAAGAATTAGTGATCTGGAAGACAGTACATCTGAAATCAAATAGATACTAGAACAGATAGATAAAAAGATAGAAAAAATCCAGCAGGGGCTCAGGGATTTAACCAATAACACAAAACCCACAAACATATGCATTATAGGCATCCTAGAAGGAGAAGAAAAGGGAAAAGGGACATAAGGAGTTCTGAAGGAAATAATGGCTGCAAATTTCCCAAACTTAATGAGGAAGATGGATGTACATATCCAGGAAGCACAGCACACCACAAACAGGATAAATCCCGACAGGCAACCCCAAGACATATACTTGTTAAAATGTCCAGTATTCAAGACAAAGAGAAAATACTCAAGGCAGCAAGAGAAAAGAGAGCCATCACATTCAAAGGAAGCACAATAAGATTAAGTGCTGACTTCTCAGTGAAACCATGGAGGCAAGAAGACAGTGGTATGAAACAGTCAAGGAACTAAAAGAAAAAAATTTCCAACCACGAATACTCTATCCAGCAAAGCTGGCATTCATAAATGAAGGAGAGTTCAAAAGATTCACAGATAAACAAAAATTAAGGGAATATGCCAACAAGAAACTGCACTTCAAGAAATACTAAGAGAGCCTGTGGCTGCAGGTAGGATAATCCCTTCCATCATACCCATGTGTTGTGGGCCCCCTCTCACTTGATGGTGGAGGGGACATAACCATCCCAGACTCCTTGGGATTGGGGGAAAAAACTATGGACTAGAATGGACTTGTTGGTGTCCTGCTATACTCTTGTGATATACAAAATGGAAGAAATTGCAGGATTGTGTGGAGCCAGGGACACTGGACACTTTGGGAATAGGGTGGGAGAAGAGCAATTGTAATACAAGTTCTTTTGGGACATGGGGGTTGTCGTGGGTGATGCTGCAACGGAGGATGTAGGCCATTTTGAATCATCATGTATCATTCAGAACTGTATGGGAGACAGGGTCGTCTACAACCTGAACTGTGATATATGCTTGATGGCAAAGCCCCAAAATGTGTATATCTATCACAGGTGTTATAACACACTGAAGGATGCATGTGTGGGGGGTTGTGGGAGGGGTGGAGGGGAGGCATATGGGTACTCCTGGAACCTCTGTGTAACATTTGTATAATCAATGTATCTTAAAAATAAATATAGATATATTAATAATAATAAAAAAGAAATACTAAAAGAAGCTCAAAAGGGTGAAAGGAAAAAACAGGCAAGAGAGTTGGAGGAGAGTGTAAGAACAACAATAATGACAAAATGAGTAGCAAAAACTACATAGGACATACATAAACCAAAAGAAAATATGGTGCATGTAAGAATTTCATTGAGAGTAGTAACACTGAATGTTAACAGATTAAAATCTCCAGTCAAGAGAAACAGATTGGCAGAATGGATAAAAAAAATAAGACCCATCTATATGTAGTTGACAATTGACCCACCTTAGAACCAGGGATTCAAGGAGGCTGAAAGTAAATGGCTGGAAAAAAATTTTACAGCAAATAATAACCAAAAAATGGCAGGAGTAGCTATTCTAATATCAGACAAATTAGAGTTTAAATGCAAAACGATCATAAGAGACAAAGATGGTCACTATATATTAGTAAAAGGGGTAATCTCTGAAGAAGAGAGAACAATCATAAACATTTATGCACCTAATGAGGGTGCCTCTAAATATGTGAGCCAAACACTGGAAAAACTAAGTGGAGAAATAAATGCCTCCACAATTATAGTGGGGGACTTCAATACACCATTATCACCATTAGAAATAAGATCTAGACAGAGAATCATTTAAGAAACAAAGAATCTGAATAATACATTAGAAGATCTGGACCTAATAGATATATACAGAACGCTGCATCCTAATACAGTGGAATATACATTCTTCTCGAGCACACATGGATCATACTCCAAGATAGACCACATGCTAGGCCATAGAACAACTCTTAATGAGTTCAGAATGATTGCGATTATACAAAGAAACTTCTCTGACCACAATGGAATGAAGTTGGAAATCACTAAGGGCCAGAGAGCAAGATTAAGTATGAAGATATGGAAATTAAACAACACACTCTTGGAAAAACGGTGGGTCAAGGAGCAAATCTCAAAGGAAAACAGTAACTACCTCAAATCGAATGAAAATGACAACACAACATATCAAAACCTATGGGATGCAGCCACATCAGTACAGAGAGGGAAATTTATAGCTCTAAATGCATATATTAAAAAAGAAGAAAAATCTAAGATTGAAGTATTAAGTGCACACCTGAAAGGATTGGAAAAACAACAACAAACTAATCCTAAAGGAAGCAGAAAAAAGAAATAACAAAGATCAAAGCAGACCTAAATGAAATAGAAAATATGAAAGCATTAGAAAAAATAAATAAAACCAGAAGCTGGTTCTTTGAGAAGATCAATAAAATAGACAAACCCTTAGCCAGACTAACAATACAAAAGAAAGAGCAAATACAAATACACAAAATAAGAAATGAAGAAAAGGATATCACTACTGACCCCACAGAAATAAAGAATATCATAAGAGGATACTTTGAAAAATTATATGCCCACAAGAATGATAATTTAGAGGAAATTGATAAATTCCTAGAAACACACAAGCACCCTACACTGACAAAAGAACAAATCGATGAACTCATAGGCCAATTACAAGTAAAGAGATAGATTCAGTCATCAAAAACCTCCAAACTAAGAAGAGCCCAGGTCCAGATGACTTCACAGCTGAATTCTACCAAACATTCAGAAAAGAACTAACATCAAACCTGCTTAAACTCTTCCAAAAATTCGAAATAGAAGGAACACCCCCTAACTCATTCTATGATGCCAACATTACCCTAATACCGAAGCCAAATAAAGACACCACAAGAAAGGAAAATTACAGAACAATCTCTCTAATGAACCTAGATGCAAAAATCTTCAACAAAATACTTGCTAATCGCATCCAACAACATATCAAAAGTATTATACACCATGTCCAAGTGGGTTTTATCCTGGGTATGCACGGATGGTTCAACATAAGAAAATCAATCAATGTAATACGCCAAATAAATAAACTGAAAGAAAAAAATCACATCGTCATCTCCATAGATGCAGAAAAAGCATTCAACAAAATACAACACCCTTTCCTGATAAAAACTGCAAAAGATAGGAATAGAAGGAAAATTCCTGAAGATGATAAAAGCAATTTATGAAAAACCCAAAGCTAACATCATCTTCAATGGGGAATTCCTAAGGGCCTTCCCACTGAGATCAGGAACAAGACAAGGATGCCCACTACCACTGCTCTTTTTTAACATTGCCCTAGAATTACTTGCTCGAGCACTGAGGCAAGAAAAAAATATAAAAGGCATCCAAATTGGAAAGGAAGAAGTAAAAATTTCACTCTTTGCAGATGACATGATCATATAATTAGAAAGTCTTCAGAAATCTACAACTAAGCTGCTAAATCTTATAAAGGAGTTCAGTGACGTTGCAGGCTATAAGGTCAATGCTGAAAATTCAGTAGCATTTCTATACACTAACAATGAACAACCTGAGGAGGAAATCAAGAAAAAACTACAATTTACACTAGTATCAAAAAGAATCAAATAACTAGGAATAAATTTAACTAAAGATGCAAAGGACTTATATGCAGAAAACTACATAACACTGTTGAAGGAAATCAAAGAAGACTTAAATAAATGGAAGAATATTCCCTGTTCATGGATAGGAAGACTAAATATCATCAAGATGTCTATCTTCCCAAAGCTAATCTACAGATTTAATGCAATCCCAATAAAAATTAATATGGTATTTTTTAAGGAATTGGAAAAACTAACTACAAAATTTATTTGGAAAGGTAAGAATCCCTGAATTGCCAAAGATATATTGAAAAAGAAAAATGAAGTTGGAGGTATCACACTACCTGACTTCAAAACATACTACACAGCTTCAGGGCAGAAAGCTGCCACAAACAGGGCAAAGCTACCACGGGCATGGCAGGTCGCCCGTGAATGGAGCACAGCCATCCACCCGTGAACTGAGAGCCGGCTGTGAATAGAAACAGAAGCCGCCCACAAGTGGGAAAATCTGTGCCTGCACAGTGACCAGTCTCAGTGCATCGCCGCAGCGGGGGGGAGGGGAGATATGTAATAAAATAAATAAATCTTTAAAAAAAATACCAATGGGCAGTACGACTGGAAAAAGTCTTCAAATAAAAGGGGGAAATGGTAAAGACAAATGAGTTCATAGGGCTAAGAGACTTCAAAGTGCGCTGGGAGGTCAAGCCAGAGGTAACACTTATGCAGATACCAGTAGGACCTCCTAGGCTTCCAATATGGATATCACTCCAAAAAGAGGGCCTCCTGAGGGCTATGGAGATATCCAGGTCCTATTTCAGGGCAGATAGCCCCAGAGTTTGGGCCCTAATTTGGTATCTTTGCTCCTGAGAGTGACAGATTCTTTCCAAAATATGTCTTCACTGCACATGGTCAATCTGTCTCTTCTATTCAAACCTATATTTGATGCCAGAGTTTTAGGTGTACTTCCATAAACCAGAGGCTACAGGCAGTCCATGTGCCAACTGGATCCAGAGACTCTGTGGCCCTGCAACTCCTATGCTACAACTGAATGAACTCACCCAGGGCACCTAGTTGGGAGTTGATAATGGATGACGGCTATGCTGGGGGATGGAGAGTGCCTGCAGCTGCAGGCAGGATAATCTCTTCCATCATATCCATAGGATATAAGACCCCTCTCACCTGATGGTGGATGGGACATCACCATCCCAGACTCCTCGGGATTGGGGGAAGAACTATGGACTAGAATGGACTTGTTGGTGTCCTGCTATAGACTTGTGATATATGCAATGGAAGAAATTGCAAAATTATGTGGACCCAGGGTCACTGGACATTTTGGGAGCAGGGAGAGGGAAGGGCAATTTTAATGCATGGTTTTTTTGGGACTTGGGAATTGTGCTCGCAATGTTGCAATGGAGGATGTAGGCCATTTTGTATCATTATGTATCTTTCAGAACTGTGTTGGTGAGAGGGTCGTCTACAGTCTGAACTGTGATCTATGCTTGATAACAAACCCCCAAATGTGTATATATATCACAGGCATTGTACTAAACTGATGAGGGATTTGTATATGGGGGGTTGTGTTAGGTGTGTGGGGGGTGGCATATGGGTACCACTGGAATTTCTGTGTAACATTTATGTAATTAATGTATCCTAAAAATATATATAGATATATAAAAAATTAAATAAAAACAAAATGAAACAAAGAAAAAAAACCACCATCAACGAGGAGAGAGTTGAGGTAAGAAGCACAGAAGCATGCAATTAAATCTTAAGGAAATACAGCATTCCTTTTGGGCACTTGTGGAGCCTCTCAACTTTTGATCAATAATTATTTGCCTTTCAGCCTTCTCTCTGCATGCTTCAAGGCAGAATTTAGCAATTGAAGCAAGTCAATATGTTTCTCTTTAATTTTTGATGTAATAAGGGTCCTTAAAGAACTCCTCTTCTAGACCACCCCCTCCTGTGAGGGGACCCCAAATAGGCTCATGGAGACTTACCTATTACTTCCCACTGCCTGGCTCCCCTAGGGGAGCTGACATTGTTACTCAGCAAGGAGCTGTAAAATGGCTGAGACGGCCCTTTGCCAACCTTTTGCATCTGTGCCACCATTAAGCAGATTCACCTCTCCCCTCAGCCCAGCACCACTTCCCACCAGCTTATACACTTCTGTACACATCTAGGATGTTCTGGTGACCAAACCCACAGAAAGGAAACCCCTCTCGACCCCCTGTCAGAACTTCCCACTCTCGGATTTATTCCCCCCCTCACAGGTCTACCGGTGAGGTTTTGGACTTTCCAGCCCCCCTCCCCGAGATCAGGACCCTGATGCCTGTGTTTCTGGATGGGAAGTAAAGAATTCAGAACTTTATGCTGAACAGTCCAATTCACACTCCAGTTGCCTCCAAAGTGATGCATTTAATACTCCTGTGTCCCAGGCTCCCAGCACAGATCATGCTGTTGGGCTCCCATCTCCAATCAGCCTTCCTCTGCTTCAGAGCCAGTGAGTGTGCACCTAAACCAATGCCATCTTGCCACTTCTCTTCCTTATCATTAATTTTTATGTGTTTGCATTTTAGCATCTTTAGTAAGTAAGGAGTAGAGTTACATACTAAGCATTATGCCAGAATAATATTGCCATTTAAAATTATCCTAATGGTTACCTTTACCACGGTTCTTATTTTCTTTATGCTGCTTTTAACCACTGTGTAGTGTCTTTTTATTCATTTTGAAGAACTCCCTTTTGCACTGCTTGTAAGGAAGGTCTAATGGTGATGATTTCCCTCAGATTTCCTTTATCTGAGAATGTCTTAAATTGTCCCTCATTTTTGAAAGAATATCTTGCCAGGTCTAGAATACTTGATTGGCAGTTGTTTTCTTTCAGCATTTTAACTATTTCTGATTTCTGGTTTTGCTACCATGTTTTCCAATGAGGAATCAGGACTCAATCTAATTGGGACTAACTTGTACTTAAAATGTTGCTTTTTTCTTGTAGCTAACAGCACTCTCTCCTTGTGCTTTGCATTCTACTGTGTAATAAGTATTTTACAGAATACAATTTTCTATATATTTATTCAGTTTCTTGTTCTCTGGTTTCTCAGATGTACATATTCATATTTTTTGCTATGTCTCAGAAGTTCTTTGTCATTATTTGTTTGAATATTCCTTTTGCCACTTTCCTTCCTTCTTTTTCTGTGATTCTGATAATGTACATATTGATATGCTTTCTGGTGTTCCAAAGGTGTGAGGTTATTTTCAGTTTTTATATCTCTTTTTCTCTTTCTGCTCCTCAGTCTGACTCATTTTAAGTGTCTTTCCTTCTAGATCACTGATTCTTTCTTCAGCTAGCTCCAATCTGCTCTTAAAACCCTCCTGGGAAATTTTCATTTCAGTTATTGTGGTCTACAACCCTAGTAGTTCTGTTTGGTTCCTTTTAAAAATTTCCATTTCTTTACTTAGATTCTTATATTACTCATTCATTGTTATACCTGATTAAATAATGATTAATGCCTAATTGGGTCATGTCAGTAAAATGTTGCATCTCTGCCCCTTTGTGTGGGTGTGGACTAACAGAGAAAATACATGGCAAAGGACAGAGTTGGGATTTTTTGAGCTGGAGCCTGGGAAGGAAACACATGGAGAAGCAGATACAGCAGAGGCCCTAGGAAGAGAAATGAGCTGTTTTCCTGATAAACTACAGCTGGCTTTGTGGAGAGAGCAAAATATCTCAGCCTGGAAAGAAGCAAGCCCCTAAAACCCAGGAAGACTTAAAACTTGCATTTGTCAGCAGCATCTTGCTCCAAAACATGGCTTTGGTGAGGGAGGTAACTTGTGCTTTAAGGCCTGTTAACTGTAAGCTTCTACCCCAAATAAATACACTTTATAAAAACCAACTGATTTCTGATATTTTGCATTAGCACTGTTTTTGTTGACCAATGCAGAATTTAGTGCCAAGGAATGGGTAAGTGCTTTTGCAATTATCAAAATGCTGGAATGGTTTTACAAATAGGTAAGTGGTATTTTTTGGAGGAATGGTGAGATGTTTGATGGAAAACTCCTAGATTGCTTTGAAGAGACTGTTGTTAGTAATGTGGATGCTGAACAGAATTTTTATGGTGCCCTAGAAGTAAATGATGAAAATATTATTGGAAACTTGAGGAAAAGTGATCTGTGTTTTAAAGTCACAGAGAACTTAGCAAGATTAACTCCTGGTGTTTTATGGAAGGTAAAATTTGAAAATGGTGAGCCTGAACATTTAGCTGAAAAACTTTCCAAAGTAAACTCAAAGAATGCAGCTTGGCTTCTCCTTGCAGTTTATAGTAAATTGCTAGATGAGACAGATAAGCTGAGAACTGAACTGTTGGGCAAAAGAAAACAGAAACTGATTCCAGAACTTTCAAGTCTTTGGAAATCAAGCCCCCAGATGATAGTGCCACATTTTAGGACTTAACTAAACTTGGAACTTGTAAATCAGGATTGAAGATGCAGTTATCTGGGAAAGAATTTTGGAAAGCCTTATTGTCTGATGGCTTGGACCACTGCTTCTTGCATGATAAAGACATGATAAATACAGAGTTGGGAGTTATTGAGCTGGAGCCCAGGGAGTAAACACACAGCGAAGTAGATACAGCAGAGGCCCCACGAAGAGAGATGAGCCAATTGCCTGCTAATCTACAGCTGGCCTTGTGGAGAGACCAAAGCAGCTGGGAAGCAAGCCCTGGGAAGAGGGGAACTCAGGAAGCCTGAACTCTTACAGACATCAGCAGCCAACACATGTGCTCCAACACATTGCAAATGACTTTGGTGAGGGAGGTAACTTGTGCTCTATGGCCTGGTAACTGTAAGATTCTACTGCAAATAAATACCCTTTATAAAAATCCATCTGATTTCAGGTATTTTGCATCAGCACCCCTTTTGCTGACTAATACAGTAGCTCATGCAGGAGTAGACTTTCCCAAGTCTTTTTGGTGGAAACACAGCCAGGAACTAATGATGGGGGGCACAGACCATTTCCAAAGTGCCCTGGGAAGGAGATGAAGAAGTCTGGCAGGAGCTTCTTCCATAGTTCAGCAAGGTTAGCATTCTTGTCCTGCCCAGCAAGTGCAGCCATTCAACTAACTATCCTCTGTACCCTAGAGGAAGCATAGTGTCTTTAATACTTTTCCACTCTTGCCTTTTTCTGGGGCAGTTTGAAATAATAGTCAACTTCAGAGTTGATATCCCAGGGATCCAAAGTTGCTAATCAAAGTCAGTGATCATTTTGCCTTCCCCTTGGTCTTGGGGAAGTGTATGTTTATGGCTCTTACTATGACCTGTGAGCTTTCCAGGGATGGACACCATAGTGGCTTGCCATTGGCATGGCAGATGAGTGCCAGTGGCAACCATTACAAAGAGAGTAATTTGGTGTTCTTTACCATAAGTTATGTCTCTTTTTCCTGCTCTTCTGTGGATGCAGAACAATGATGTTCTTCTGCTCTCCAGTGTTTCAAAATACTGGTTTCAGACAGTTACTGCCTGTTTAAGAGTTGTTTTCCTGGAAGAACTCAGTCCAGGAACATTTTATTCTACCATTTTACAACAGTCCTACAGTAAGTGGATTTTTAAAATCATGCTCTATCCATACAATGAAATCTTATTCAGCAACAAAAAGACCACACTACTAATACATATAAAAACATGGATAAAATGATGCAAATTGTTGTTTTTTTTAAAACTGAACTAAAAGATTATATAATGCATTCTTCTGTTTATAGGAAATCCTAGAAAATGCAAATCTAACATGAGGTCTGAGGAATAAAATTAGTTATTTGGGGAGAGAAAGCAAAGGATGTCACAAAATTGACTATAAAATGACACAAGAAAACATTCTGGAATGATGGAGTTATTCTTTATCTCGATTGAGGTGGTAGTTATATGGGTGGTACAATCATCAGAATTATAATCTTGGATTTTAATATTATATATACTTCCATAACATTGATTTAAAAGTCCTTGATAAAAAGAAAATAATGGTGAATAATAAGCATATCTGAACAAAATATATGTATCCTGCATATAGTTATGTTATTTGGATTAAATCCAGAATGTATAAACTCTGTATAAATTTGATCTGTGGAGTTTCAAAGTTCAAAAATAAAACAGAAGTGCTGAATAAGCACTCAAAGAAAAGTTAATCACTTGAATTGCTGAAATGTAGGAAAGGTAATGATACAGAATATAGGATACAAAAATACTCCAGGGATATAGTTTCATTGTTGTATGAAGATGAGTAATTAGTAGAATACAAAGTTAAGACAGAATAGTTTTAACTGAATTGGTTTAAATTGTAGTGAAGTCTTCCTACACAGGAAAGTCTAAAAATATAATGATGCTCCATTGAAGGCAAATATTGAGGGAAACAATGCTAGAGCATTCAGCCTTCATTGCCAGATTACTCTTTCCCTTACAAGTTGAGCATCAAATTGTGCAACTTTCTCTTCAGAACCTAATTTATAGAAAGCATTGGTCAGAGCCATAGAGCCTGTTTATTTTGTAATTTCACAACTTTTACTACACACTTATTTTTATGTATGTTCATGTATGAATGATATACTTCAATAAAACAATAGAAAAAACTACCAAAGATAAGATTATCATAGAAAACTTTTGGTTTCATGCTCTATTATATATCAAGCCTAATGACAAACTTTGTTTCATGATCATTGAGCTTATTCATATCTATTATTTGTGTCCTTTGTTCAAAATCTTGTTTACTCACTTGACTGTCTTTCCAATAACACAAATTTGAAGAATCTAAGAATCATTCCCAAATCTAGAAGTGACTTTGTGAAATTGTTACAGACATCTGCCTTTTTCCCCAGAATCAACAGCTAATCCTGTAATATCAGGTCTCACAGGTCATGTCTATGGTGGGTTCAACTAAATATTGTTGCCATTTATACTTAGAAGTCAGAAAAAATGAAGAGAAAGAATAAAGTAGGGAAGAACATGTGATACAAAGGCTGTGGAGAGGGTGATTCTTCCACCAATATATTCAGCATGCATCATGTTTCACAAATTTTGGGAGCCCTCAGGGGTCTGTGGCCACAATAGTAGACCCAAATTCAGTTTGACTCCTGATAAACCCTCAGCTTTTACTGGTATGGAGTCAGCCTTTTTGAGATCTTTACCTCACTCACCTCCTTGAAGGGCTGCTGTGAACCTGCTGAGACCATTCATGGAAACAGTCTAATTCCTAGTCTCTCAAATGACCTCTCACAGGAGGTACAGCCTATTTTTCTCCACTTAAGGTATTTTCCAAAGTAATATTTTAGAGCTCACATTGTCTTCCTAACAAGACAAGGAGTGCAGAAGCATCCTGAATGCATGGAAGGATCC
>PVKH010032424.1:0-12171 GCA_004027955.1 Chaetophractus vellerosus | reverse complement strand
AAGTACAGGTCTACCTGGGGAGAGGCATGTCAGGGCGGGGCTTCCTAAGGAAGGTATATGCAAACTAATGGTTCTAGAAAGAGAGTCAACTCACTAAAAGGGGACCAAGGAACACATTGCAGACTGATGAAGCATTTAGGCCCCCTGAGCTGGGAAGGAACCTTTTGGAAACTGAAAGGTCAGTTGGTGAAAGACAGAAAAAGGAGTAGAGTGGCTTGAAATGAGTTCTGAAGCTCTGACCTCACCAGCCTCCTGTTTACATCTTTAGTCTTCCTCCCCCTTTGGCCCCAAGGCCCTTCAGAGTGGGCTCTGCCTACTGCTCCCCAACTCCATACCTCACCCAACACCCAGACCTTTCAGGCTCAGGCACGTGCCACCACTTCCAGCTCCCTGGCATGGTGAGGAGCCCTTCCTCAATGGTCACATGGTATTTGGTGTAAACCCTGCTGTGGCAAGGGTCCCAGAGGCCTGTGGTGTGGTTTATTTTCAGTTCTGCCATTCAGCTATAAGCTCCTTGCGGGTAGAGCCTGGTGGAGATCCTGTTTGCATCTCGTCCTCCCTGGCCGCGCCTGGCACATGGTGCATTTCCCAGTGAATATTGGTTAAGTGAAAGCATGGTCTCCACTGCTTATCCCTTAGCGGCCCTCAAAATACACACACACCCAGCACGCGCCTCGTATGTCACAGGTGTATCCTGAGTAGTTAAAGAGGCAGAACTCCGCTCCTTTTCTGTCTGCCTGGAAGAATATCTCAATATATTATGTGTCACAAGTATGTATCTACATGTATGTGTGCATGTGTGTACATACCTGTGACATTTAACCCTTCCCTGTCACCAAAGAACCAGTAGACTTTGGCATTAAGAAGAGCAGGCGTTTGAGGTGAGGGGAACATTAGCTGTAAAACCCAGAAACATAATGAGTAAAGGGTGGCGAGGAGACTGGCCTGGTAAAAGTCAAAACTCATCTGTGCAAACGTGATGAGTTTAGAGTGCTTCTAGTTGGGCATCATTTCTCTTGAATCAATAAGTAGAAGCATTTGCAAAAATGTTAATGGTTTAACAAACTTGAAGCAAATTATCTTCAGCCAAAATAATTGATACCGTGAAGTAGTTCTTGTCACAACTAACATTTTTAACAGAAAAAAAGTTTGGCTATTGAGTCAGCCCCTCAAAAGTTATTTTATATAATAAGGATTTTACCATTCTTAGAAAGAAAAATATGCTCCAGTTGAGAAGTGGAGTTAGGGGTCTCTAATGCTACAGCATTAGTATATAGTTTAACCCCAATTATAGCACCACAAACAGTTGGAAATCCTAACCTTAGGAATAGGACTTAGTGATGATAGTTGGTAATGCTTAACCATCCCGTGCGTAAGCCCTGCAGAATGCTCCCTGGGGATTGTTTGGGAGATATAATAAAGATAATGATCTGCTAGCACAGCATCACTGAATTAGCCCTCTAGAAAGTAATTAAGCAGGATTGCCCACACTCCACTGCTCTCAAATAGTAAAATCTGACTTAGTTTGTCATTTCTTTGCCTTCCTTGAAAATGGCTTTTCATTGAGTTGATAACATTTAATTATATAAAAATATGTGTTCAGATGACATCTTGTACTTAATTATAGCTCTTATGCCACACAGTTACCGTTTCCCAACCAAGCTGGTGCTGTTTGCAGGTAGAGAGCAGATCTCGTTCACCTTTGTCTCCTCAGTGCCAGGACCTGTATATACGCATGTAGGTGTAAGAGGAGGGCAGGCACCAGCAGTTCTGGGGCATTCTGTGTGCCTCAGGTGCTGCACGGGGCTCTACCTGTGCTCATTCCTTTTGTCCTCTCCTGACCCCTTTGAAGTGGATACTCTTGTTGTTCCCATTTGATGATGGAATGGAGGTCCAGAATGATCAAGCAGGCCCTGCCTCTGATCAGCATGGCGGAGTGGGATGCTTCAGGGCACTGCCCCCCCACAGGAGCTTTGAACAACCAGCAAGAAACGGCAGAAACATCTTTCTCAAAGCTCTAGAAAATGGTTAAAGGCTTGCGAAACAGGGTGTATGCCGAATCAAGAAAAAGACCTCTTAAAAGCGGTAGGATCTCAGGGTGCCCTGGCTGACCCTCCCCCATCCCCTCACCAGCAAGGCATGGGGCCTGCCCACACTCCTTTTGTGGACCCCTGGTCCCGGTTCTGGAGGGAGCAAAACAACCCTTGTGCACACACTGGCGGCATGTGTGTCTGGCACAGTCTGGCTAGTGGCAGCCTGAAGGATTGAACCAGGATACTCGCTGCAGGCACACCATCCCAGAACTTGCCCCGCATGTAGAAGGAAATCATAGAATGCTGTGGGAGAGGAGAAGAGTTATGGCTGCCTGGGGCAAGGGATAGCTGGCTGTAGGACATACAGTGAATGCCTTTGATGTGAGGAAACTGTTTTCTAGGGAATAGGGACCATTTGTATCTGTGTAAACAGGAGAATTCCTAGGGCCACATGCACGTGCCCATGACAAGACACATGTGGGGAGGCCCCTTCTCTTTGACCTGGAGCATTCTCTAAACTCATTTTATGGATAAGCCCTGAAGGAGAGCACTGGCACAGGTCAGTCTGCAGAGTGGGAGAAGTATTTTCTTTTTTCCCTTCTTTTTTCCTCTTTCTTTCTTCCTCCCTCCCCACCTCCCACCCCCAACAGTCAAGGAAAACTCTGTCATGACACTAACTGGATACAAGCTTAAGGAACAAACACCTCAGAGTCTAAATTCTAGCAATAATGCATTAAAATATCAAAATGTCCAGGTTTCAACAACAAAAAAATATAAAACATACGAAGAAACGGAGTGATGAGCCAAGCAGAGGAGGAGATTAAAGTATTAGAGACCATCAGTGAGGAGGACCAGACCTGGGACATAACAGACAAGGATTTCAAACAAATGGTCCTAAGTATGCTCAAAGAACTAAAGGAAAATATGGACAAAAAATCAGGAAAATGATCGATGAACACAAAGAGAATAGCAAAAGAGGGACAGAAATTATGGACAGGAACCAAACTGAGCTAAAGACCATGGTTACAGAAATTTAAAATTCCCCAGAGGGACTCATTGGAGCTGGCAGAAGAAGGAATCAGAGAACTTGAAGATAAGGCAACTTATCATCCAGTCTGAGAAGCAGAAGGAAGAAAGAATGAAGAAAAGTGAACAGAGCCTGAGGAACCTGTGGGACTGTCAAGCATATCAGTACACGCATTGTGAGAGTTCCAGAAGGAGAAGAAAGAGAGAAAGGGGTAGTGAGAATATTCAAAGAAATAATGGCTGAAAATTTCCCAAATTTAATGAAAGGCAAACATACATATCCAAGACACTCAGTGAACTCTAAACAGGATAAACCCAAATAAACCCATGTCATAACATATTATATTCACGCTTTCAAATGCCAACAATAAAGAGAATTCTGATAGCCACCAGAGAGAAGCAACATGTCACATACAAAAGAGCCTCGGTAAGATTAAGTGCTGATTTCTTATTGGAAAACATGGAGGCAAAAAGGCAATGGGAGGACACACTTAAAGTGCTGAAAGCAAAAAACTGCCAACCAAGAATTCTATATCCAGCAAAACTGTCTTTCAAAAATGAGGGAGACCTGAAGACATTCCCAAATAAAAGCTGAGGGAGTTCATCACCACTAGACTGGTCCTGTAAGAGATGCTTGAAGGATTTCTGCATACTGAAAAGAAAAGACACTAGACAGTCAATCTATTAGTGAAGAAATAAAGGTCCTTGGTAAGGATAATGATGTGGGTGAACAGAAATGCCAGTACTAGTATATTATTTTTAATTTGTAACTCCACGTTTTACTTCCTACAGGATCAAAAAGGCAAATGTGATGATTGAAAAAAAAAAAGATGAGATAACTTGCTCAGGGTCCCCTGGCTAGTATGTTTCAGAGCTGGGGTTTGAACCCAAGCATTCTGACCCCCCTGTCCACAGCATGCTAAGTACTCAGTACTGTTTGATGAATGAATGATAGATCAAAAGATGGGGGTGATGGGGGCCTTAGAAGAACTTTTTAGTCTACTTCTTGCTTCTAGGAGAGGCCGCACCCAAATTACTCATTCAGATCTGAATTCCTCTTCACCTGGATTCCTGCAGGTGTTTCTAAACAGGTTTCTTCATCTTCTGTTTTCTTCCAGTTTAACACGTTCTAAACCAGATATATCTCTGTCATATATGAATTGCCCAAAGTCCCACACAAGTTCTCCGTAGCTCGCAGGACAAGGGCTGCTCCCCTGACCCAGTGGCAGCCTTTCCTCCCAGGTGCCCTTGGGTCCAGCCGTCCTGGACTTCCTTAACTCCCAAATGTGCCAGACTGTTTGACATGCACCCTCACATACTGGGCCCTCTTGCTTTCCCTGGATTGTGCCTTCCCCGGTCCTCCTCCACATAACTAACTCCTCATCCTTTGCATCCAGCTCACATGCCACAGGAAGCCTTTCCCGGCTCTGAGCTCATTTAGGCACAGTTCACTCTGTGGCCACAAATCCTCGTGCCACGGATCTCACTGCACAGCCAACCTCCAACCTTCACTCTGGACCGGCAACTCCTAGAGGACGACTTCTGGCTCATTTGACTCGTAGGCCCTCAGAACAAAAGAGTGGGTCCTTTAGAATAGAAACAGTCGTTTCAGTCGGATGGTTGCATCCTTAGAAAGTTTCACCGTTCTCTCTTTGTTGCCTATTCCGACTGCTGTGACCTAGTGTTAGTGAAACTTTTGGTTTTCTTTTCCTTTTCCTTCTTTATCCCATTTCTTTCTGTTAAACAGTTCCAGCTCTTTCCATTTTTCTTCATTGGCCTTAACTCTCTTTACTTATTTCTGTGCTTTCCTTCAGAACCCTTTAAAAACAATAGTTTCACAAAGTTATAGAATCCTAATCTGAACACCTTTTAACTAAAGGTTTACAGTGGTATCCAAGAGTGGGATAGTTGACTGTAAGTTCTAGGCTGTCACCAGCTCTCACCCACCCCTGCTTAGCTGGAGGTAAAGTCAAAGTATCTTATCTCTGGAGTCCCTGTAATAAAAGTGCCCTCCTCCCCTTAGCTCTAGAGCCCATATGAGGCCCGGCACTAGGGTGGGGCTTGAGAAATGGCGTGGACTCCCGACTGCCCTTTCTACCATCTCAGAGCAACAAAGGATGCTCTGGCAAGCAAGGCATGTACTCAAGTGTCTGAGCCCTTTTAGCCATGGGGGAGGAGGGAAAAAGTTGGAGCAGTTTTAAAAAATGACGAGGGGCATACGTCTGCTCGTGAAATCCCATGCCATGTGCCTTCTGGTGACCGGTGGCCAGCATTCTCTCTCAACTGGCTAAGCAGCCAAGGACAGAAGCAGCACATGTGGGACCTGTGATTGAGGAAGGCTCTGGCCTAGAAGCCTTGGAGTATCTCTGAGTTGTTGTTTTTGTAAAGATCGCGGTTGCATGTTTGGCACAATTGGCTGACACAGACATCTGGTTGGAGCCTCTTATTTGCAAGACTGTATAAAGATGTGTGTCAGAAATGAATAACTCCGGAGAAACCGCTCAAAAGGTGACGTGCATTTCTTTCAAGATCCTCTGGGATCTACAGGCAAATCACTTTCCCAGAGAGAATAGAAGAGCGTGGGCTTTGAGGACGGGTCGGGGTTAGACTCCTGACTCTGCCTTTAATAAAAGCCCTGTGTGGACCTGGGTAACTTGCTTACTTTTTCCCAGCCCCGGCTTTCCTCGGCTCTGTTCAGGGGAGGTTGTGAGGTGGAACAAGGTGACTCCATCAGTTCTAGGCAGGAGGCGGGTGGTGCTCAAATGGCGCAGGGGAAGGAGAGTTCATAAAGGCCACGGGGTGGAACAGTGCCCGGGACTGCGGCAGAAGGCCGCATGGGCCAAGGGAGGGAGGCAGTTACCAGATCTGCATCCAGAGAGGACTGTGACCAGCCAACCCACGGTGACCCGACTCGAAGAAGCTGGGGGCCCCAGTGCCCTGACCTCACTCTCCTCCCTCCGACCTGCTGCTGCTGCACCCCATTGGGGAAAGCAGAGAGCAAGGGAGCTGTGGGGGCAGCGCACACAGGCAGCCTCCCCGCCCAGGGACCGGGAAAAGGGAGTGGACGGAGGGTCTGGAGGGCAGGTGGGAGAGGTGGGGCCCAGTGGCTGCTTTGACTCAGCCGTTGCTGTCCGGTGGTGCTTGTTGCCGAGTGCTGGCACGGAGGCGGCAGCCGCGTGGCTCCGCCCTGGGACTGGTGCTTCGCAGGCATCCCGAAAACGTGGTGCGGGCCTTTGCCACGTGCCTCTGCTGCTGCTGTGCGCTGCCTTCCCAGCCGTGCCTTGCAAATAGTGGGTGTTGGGGGAAAAGTTAAATAGCAAAATTATGCAAAGGGCCGTGCTTCCTTTAAACTGTGGGGAAAGGAAAAGAAAGAACTCCCTGATCCTTAAAATAAGCATGGTCAGTATTTTAGTTCAGTGTTAAAAACAAAAGGAAAAACATTTCTCCGTTGTTGAGAATAATAAAATAGCTCACATTATTTAGTGAGAGTGGAGCCAGAGTGTGTGAATTTTTAACATTCATAGTAGTATACATACTTGGTGGACAACGCTATCTAGGTTATTTTATTACATTTATTTTTGTTCAACGTGTCCAGAGTGTCCAGTCTCCTTCAGTTCAGCCTGAGAAGCAGTAATCTGTCCCATCTTACCGTGAGGCGAGCTCTTTTACACAGAACCACGTTTGCTGTACGCTGTGGACTATTTATGGAATTTTTCAAGAGTAATTTTGACACACTGCTTTCATCTCATTTACTGACCTTAAAAAAATTATTATTCCAATGTAAAACAATCTCCACTTTAGTATTTTATAGTTTTGAAGGGTCTTCACAGATGTTTGTCATTTAATTCTCACAACCAAACTGTAAGGTGAGTAAAATACTTTTTTAAAAATCACATTCATTTCACAGATGATCAGATAGACTGATGGATGTTAAGTAACTTAACCAAGGCCAGACAGTTCCATCACAGAGCTCGAATCCAGGCATTCTGGCAAAAATCCAGGGTTCTTTGAATTGTGCCATGTTGTTGTCTTCACATTAGCAACCGCTTCGATCCAGTAATTATCTACCTTCATAATAGCACTTTATTTAAAAAGAAAATATGATAGAGATAATTGCATTTTTTGTTCTGCAATTTTTTCCCTCTGGATCTTGAAAATTGTTTGTAGGTGTACCCTGCTTTAAGAAAATCTGAAATTCAAAAACCCGAACTTGAAAAACATGAAACACTACAAGATTATTTACAGGATTCTGGAGCATTTCTTAAAATTGTAAATCTCCTTATCTGATTAAATATTGTATTTACTGAACTTTGTTCTTGTTCTCCAGGGCCACATCCTAGGCAAAGTGGCATGCCTTTTTTTTTTCCATCCTCAAATCACAATATGATATTTCCTAAAGAGGCAGGAAAACTGCTGACGTCACAGTAGTACATCCTAGTTTGTGCGGTTTTGCGTTCTGGCTAAAATATGGGATGAAACACAGTCTGCCAGGAGTTGTACTCAGTGCTCAGGCAGGTCCCTGGTTGGCACCCTTGGCGCCTTGGCCAGTTCTCTGCTGCTTGCTGGGTCCGTCCCCAGATTGGGGCTGATCTCAGATGACTTGAGATCCGGCAGCCCTGAGGGACAACCAGCTTCTGAGTCAGGCCTACGATGCCTTCACTGCGATTCCAAAGTCCAGAAAGCTCTGAAAAGCTAACGATTTTTGGTAACTCATTTATTACTAAGACTTGAGCAGATCTGAAGCATTTGGTGCACAAACCTCCCCTGGCTTGAAACGTGTGGTTCTTATCTATTCCTATCAGTGTGAAAGTGCCTCTGTTTTTCTGCTGGAGGGTTTTGGAGTGGGATCACAGGCACTGGGTACCATAGGTCTGTGCCCTGTATTTCTGTTCTCTAGTCATGATCTGATTTCACAAACCCGTGTGGCTTCCAGGGTTTGGGGAAAGGGTCTGTGGACTGGCCTGACCTGACGACCAAGCTGTCCCTGTCCACGTGCCAAGTTCCAGGGTGGTTCCTGCTGAGACCCTGCAGGTCAGGCCTCCCCTGCTGCCTGAGCCCTGTGCACTCATGAGGAAGGCCTGGCGTGGCCGGGTCCGCCTGGGGCCGTAGGCCACCACCCCACATTCGCCGTCCCGCATCCTGCGGGTGAGCCAGGGGCCCACCGCGCCAGGCAGCCAGGCCGTGGCAGCATTGGGTCTTGAGGAAGAAAAGCCCGGGGGGTTCTCCTGACTTCACCAAACGCATGTACGCCTTCCTTTCTTCTTTCATCTGTTAGGCCAGAGTCTATGTCTGCTCTTAACAAGGCCTGGCGCTGCTTACGTTTGTTGAGTCATCTACAGTTTATAGCTTTGTTGTCAGTTCTCCCTTAGGCCTCCCAACAGTTCGGTGGAAGAGCTGGTGTTGGCCTTTTGCTAGACGAGGAATCCAAAGCCTAAGTAGCTTTTCCAGGGGGAACCGCTCTAAATCTGCAGGTCCCAAGCCTTGGGCTTTTCCTATTCTGCTACCTTGATAGGCCCTCAACAGTATTTGTTGATTTGAATCAAATTTCTATCTTCTAGGACTTACTTATTTTTCAGAACCCAATTCAGGTGAAGCAGCAGTTGTTGTTCAGATACCTCAGACATTGTACTGTAACCTCATTGTACCTTGGTTTCCTGGGCCCTGAAACTGGGTTCCTATGCCTTCAAGTCTTAACATGAAATTATCTTGGTGACTGTGTGGGGACTGCAGAACTCTGATCACATGGTGAAGTACTTCCCACCTCGTCTTTCTCCACCCCGACATCGGTGTCTGTCTGGGATCTCCCCGTGGTGAGATCCTCCTGTGGGGTCCACCCCATATTCTCATTTCTGATGTGCCCTCTCTGAAGCCCTCACGGGCACAGCCTCTGTCGTGTTCCTCCACCCTTGGGACCCATGCGTTGCCTGGCGCAGTCCGTGAACAATGGATGCTTGTTGGGCCCTGTACAGTGGAGACGTGCCGTGCTGGTGGTTTGTTCTCGCTGGCCTTGGTGGTGGTGCCTGGGTGGCTTGGGGTGACCCCGGCCACCAGTGTATGAGAGCCTGTCGTTCATCGCTGCCCCAGAGTGCGTACGAGGCTGTGTCTCTGTGACACCAAAACATCTGGACATAGATCAAAAAAGAGTCAATCAAACAAGTGTTTTCTAGTCTAAATCTGAAAAAAAAAAATGTTGACTTTAGGCCAGCTGCAGATGATGATTCTCCTTTGACATATTGGAACTGGAAGCTATAACTATGAGGCTGGCGTATTGGCTTACAAGCCATCTGGCCTTTTGTACGAACCAAAGAGCAGTAAGGTGTTTGTCACCTTCTCCCCGGCTGCAAACCTTGCTGTGACCCTTCCGCCTTGTTTAGTGCACCTCCCAGCCTGCATTGCTCTCTTCCTTCCCTAGACAACTGGCTCTGAGGTTTCCTCCACACCAGAGGGGCCCACAGTATCAAGATTCAGGGGAGGTTTGAAGCTGCGGGGATCGGGGGGTGCAAGCTTCTCGGCAGGGTTACCGGAAGTTTCAAGAGTCAAGGGGATAATACGACCCTTTGAAAAGAGGCTCTGGATGGTTCGTTTGGAGCTTCCCAGTGGCCGGCCATCTCACTTACCAGCCGCCTGGTGACAGTTTGCTTTTCTCTCGCTAAATTTTCCCAAATGGTTTTAAATGCAAAGGAACATATAAGGTGTTTCTAAGTATAAGACGTCTCTTTTTCTGATCCATTGCTGACAAAGTGGAAAGTGGGCAGAGGGACCATAAGCCAAAGAATCTCTCATTTATCCTGCCAAAAAATCTGTTCCGCATTCTGTCAGCTAGGCATCTTGCGCCTTCTCCTTCAGGCTGAATTAATTAGTGGCGCCCTTTGAAAGGAGACCTTGCCTGCCCAGTAATCGTGGCTAGCTACCCTTCTTGAGGAAAGATACTAATCTTGTTAGGCTGAGTAAAAGGATTGAGGGTGTGGCTGTGCCCGTGTTCACCTGCTTTGAAATACCAGCCCTGTCGACTTTGTATTGCTCAATGAGGGCGTACAAGTGACAAGCTTATGCAAGACAAGTACTGGCTTAAAAAATAAAACAGCTGCTTAGCTATTTTTTTTTTTAAATCATTGTCTTCAAGGCAAAAATTCAAATGGCCTAGCATATACACTTATATATTTTTTACTGTAGAAAAGAGCATCTGATGGATTATCAGGACTGACCTATTCAAAAATATAGAAATGTAAATAGACTAAACTTTGCAGATCATGAAACCCTTCGGAACCAATGACTGTCAATGGCTTTATCAACTGAAATCAAATTCAGACTTTAGTTTGCACACATTGAATACTTATTTTTATGTGCCAGAAAATCTGGCCTAAAACTCCCTTTCACATCGGTTGTGAGGTTGCCGGGCCTGAGGCAGCCACTGGGAACCACGGCCTGGCACAGCGACCTTTCTGAGCAAACCGAGGCTTCAAGCCACTGAAAATTGAAAGCCCAAGATGCAAAGTGGATGGTGTGGGTTCAGGTGTTGTCACACTTATATCCTCCATCAGTGCGTTATGTTATTGTAACTTCGAAGAGTTGACATCAAATGAAAGGGGATGGCAGAGCTGTTGTCATTTCCATGTAAACACAGAGATAAAAAGAGCCTAAAAGGATTCTGGACTAAACATCATTTTAAAAGAGACATCAAGGTCCCGGCTAGATAGCTCAGTGGATAAGAGCGCGCTGGGGTGCCACATGGGAGGCCCCGGGTTCGGTTCCAGGGGACCTCTCCCAGCGGGCAGACGGCCTTGAGAAAGGCAAGCCGCCGTGGGCAAGGCAAAAGCCGCCGTGGGCAAGGCAGAAAGCCGCCACGGGCAGGGCGGAGCCCCCACGGGCATGGCAAAGTCACCTGTGAAAAGCGGAGCTGCTGCCTGCGAAGCGGAAGCCGGCAGCCCACAAAAACATGGAGGACTGCTGCCCGCAAAACATGGAGCAGAGCCGCCCGTGAAAACGGAATGGAGCCACCCTCGAACGGAGCAAGCCGCCACCGCGGAGGGCCGACTCAGTGCGTCGCCGCAAAAGACGGGGGGAGACAAGGAGCAAATATAGAAAAACACAGAAGAATGGACACACAGCAAGAGCAAGCAGAAGGGGGGGGGATATGTAATAAATAAATAAAAAATAAATCTTTAAAAGAGACATCAATAAAAAAAAATTCCAAAAAGAAGGTTGAAGGAACAACTTTCATTCTAAAGCATTTTTTAAAATTAATAGGTCATCAAAGTATAAAACAAAAGAAAGAGTTATGCAATGGACTGTGTTAAAATACATATTTTATAGAATACGATGCATCTGAGGCTTCCTGATGCTTGGTTTGACATTGGGCAGATAGGTCAACTGAGGCCGATGTCCCCCTGTGGTGGGTTCCTGGGGACCTAGGCCACAGGCTGTACCTCTGGAGCTGGATGGCCATGCTGGGGTGCCTCAGGCAAGTGGGTCTCAGTAGCAAAGAGAAACCCTGTGTGGGTGGCTGCTTTGTGCCAGACCCTGGGCTGGGGGGGTTGTACTTTGCTCTTGGCTTTACCTCCCTGGGGGGTAGGTTGGGCGACCTTGGGTTTATAGATGGAACACTTGAGGGTCAGAGAGGCCGATTTACCCAAAGTCACATGGCTGGGAAATGACAGAGCCAGTATCCCAGCTTTGGTTTGTTAGGTTCTGGAACCTTTCTGCACAACCCACAGCTCATGGCATGAGCATAACCTGAGCTCTGTGGATTTTTTTGGTTTTTTTTAGATTTATTTTATTTATTGATTTCTCCCCCCCTCCCCTTGTTGTTTGCGCTTGCTGTCTGCTTTCTGTGTCTGCTCATCTTTTTAGGAGGCACCAGGAACTGAACCCGGGACCTCCCACATGGGAGGGAGGTTCCCAATTGCTTGAATCACCTTTGCTCCCTGCTTATTGTTTCTCTCATTGTGTTTCCTCGTTGTGTCTCCTCATTGCATCATCTTGTTGCATCATCTTGTTGTGTCAGCTCACTGTGCCAGCCCATTGCATCAGCTCGCTCTCTTGCTTGTCTTCTTTAGTAGGCCCCAGGAACTGAACCTGGGTTCTCCCATGTGGTAGGTGGGAATGCAATTTC
>PVKH010032423.1:0-12171 GCA_004027955.1 Chaetophractus vellerosus | reverse complement strand
TTCCAAACTTTTAGTTCAGAGGCACTCAAGGCATGGTCTCCAAACCAGCAGGCAGCACCAGCAGCATCTGGGAACTGGCTAGACCTGCAAATTCTCACCCAGAGCTCCTGAGTCAGAAATCACCAGGGGATTCCAAAGTAGGCTAAAGTTAGGAACCGCAACTCTAGTCTAGACTCTCCACTGAGGTCTTTGAATTCTTTTGATCACTGAGAACTTTGCAGACTAACAAACCCCAGTGAGACAACTATTCAGTACTTCTTTTGTGATGGTTAAGACATGCATGGGTTTTTTGGGATTGTCTAGGGCCTAATCCTTTTGTTCAAAAACAGCTCCCTGTTTGGCTTATGATAATTTTTGAAACTTTGTTATTACGTTTCAGCTTCTTATTTAATGGCTGACAGTGGAATTTCTTTTTTTTTTTTTAATTTTGAATTCATTTTTATGCAAATGTCTGCAGCTTCCAGAAAGATAAAGTGAGTGAATGGATTTGTCTTCCAAGTTCTAACACATATGTATTGTTAAGATTTTCCTTTCATTTGCAGAAAGTTTAGGCCATTTCATGTTCTTTTTCAAAACCACTTGTTCTCTAACCGGAATTCACTTATGAGTGTTATTTGATAGCCCAAATTTTTCAGGCTGATGGTATTGTGATTATAAATATTTATGATACTGTGTTAAGTGTGTGGCACTCAGCTGGATGCTGGGCACAACAGAGCTGGACCTTGCCTTTGTAGAGCTCACCTGCTGGTAGGGAGACAGAAGTTAAAGATTCATCATAAAAATAGAGTTTTGGTAATTGCTATGAAAGAAGTCCATGATATTCTGAGAGAGTGTGCTATGTATGTATAAAACTTGGTCACTAAATGTGTCCATACATGTTTGGCATTTGGATAGACTTTGTGACAGATGAATGAACATTAGCTAGGCAGTGGGAAGGGGAAAGTATGAGTGTGTGTGCAGGGCTTCAAGGAAGGATGGTAGTGGCATGGGAATTCAAAACCGAAGTAGAAAGTGGTACAAGGTGAAGCTGGTTGGGTAAGCAGATGACGCTTACATGGCTAATATATTGCAGGGGATTGTGGCAAACAAAATTTCAAGCTAATTGATCACATGAATGAAGCCCAGTGAGATTCTAATATAATCCTGGAGATGGTGATATTGGAAGTGAGGGGTGGGCGTTCTACTTACCCCATGGCCCTGGAAGATTGATGGCCCCTGGGATATTAGTCAGAGCTGACATTGGTCTGTATGGACTAGGTTGATTTTTTTCATATGTTTAGCCATTATTTATGGTCTTTGATCACCACCGATAATCTACTTGTTGGATCAGTTACTTGTGTGAAATCAAGAGTTGCTGATAAATTGACTATATATATTTTTTCAGTTGATCAGATAGATCCAGGGCAGGGGAATTTTGAGAAGATGAGGTTGGGAACATCTGGACCATGGGACACCATTGGGAGGGTGATTTAGGAGAGCATGCTCAGAGCCAAGAGGGTGAGGGGAGGGATGTAGAAGACATACTTGGCATCTTGGTCTGAACACAGCCAGTTTTTCTCAGGCCCTCAAAGTAGTATCAGACCCTAAAAATTCTGGACCAGAGATAGTATCAGACTGCCAATAACATAAGGCTCAGTTTTAGTGTTGGAAGAGGACAGGGCTATCTTTGGGGAAGCAGGGTAGGTTTATGTGGTAAGAAGAGGAGTAGGCCTCTCTCAGTTTCATAAGTATAGATTTAGGTATTAGACTACATACCCTGTTACATTTTTTTTTTTCTCTGCCAGACATAAGTTTGTTGAAATCTATGGTAAAAATCAGCATCCTTCTTGAGCATAGCACTGACTATTTTTACATAGAAGGCAGGTTAACTTGAAGGAGACAAACCAGGTGAATTTTGATGAGAACTACAGATCACACATGAGG
Source organism: Chaetophractus vellerosus (assembly GCA_004027955.1). Taxonomy (NCBI): domain Eukaryota; kingdom Metazoa; phylum Chordata; class Mammalia; order Cingulata; family Chlamyphoridae; genus Chaetophractus; species Chaetophractus vellerosus. The sequence continues at coordinate 10,248 of PVKH010032423.1, read as the reverse complement.
AAGAAAGAGAAGGGGCAAGAAGTGCTGTCGTAGACAGGTATGCTCGGGGCTGGGGAGAGATGCTCAAGGGGTGTAGGAGCTGAGAAGACAAAGTTACTTGACTTCTCCCAACCAGTGCAATAAAGCCAAAAAATTTTAACATTTCCCACCCTCCAGCTCCTTTAGCCACATTCTGTTGAGGCAGTCTGTGGCACATTGAGGCTTAGAAGGAATGGTGGGTATAGACATATTTCAATTTATTGAGACAATTTTGAGTTATTTTATCACTAGTACTTTAAGATTAATTTTTGCTTTTTTAAGGTAAAAAAAATCCTTATATTTAGTAATAGGAAATTTTGGAGGCCATATAATGTAACGTTCCATCTGCTTTGAGAATACCTGTACTGATAACTCTTAGAAAGACTTTCCATTTGAAGCTATTTAGGAGAAGCTCTCCCTGGTAATTTTTTTTTTTCTTAAATTGAGCTGTTCCATGACATGTCATGACTTGGAATGAGGGATGTTTGGTCTTTGAAGATGGATAGATCACACATACCTCATACACACATTAGAATTTCAGTTATTTGAAGTCATCTCTCATGAACTCTTGATATTTCAATATGCTTATCTTCACAATAACAGTGTAAGAGGAAGTGTGGCAACATGCATTGGAAAAGTAGATTATATCTTTGCCCTTGGTCATCTGTCTGCCCCTTAAGGTTTAAATGCAATCTAACAAGATTACATCTGAGTTGAGTCAGTAAACTGAGAACCTGCAGTGTTGATAAAGTAAGATCTCAATGTAGCTGATATATTTTTTATATATTAGTTATAGATTTACAGAAAAATCATGCATAAAGTATGGAGATCCCACAGAGCCCCCCTCACAGACATAGTTTTCCCTATTATTAACATTTTCTATTAATGTGGTATTTTATTATGTCTGATGAACCGATATTATTATAATTATACTATCAACTATAGTCCATAGTTTACATTAAGGGTCACTATTTGTGTTGTAAAATTCTATGTTTTTTTAAAAAAATTTTTATTCTGGTAATATGAATACAACCTAAAATCTTCCATTTTATTGACTTTCTTTTTTTTTTTAAGAGAAAATGTAATTTATATTATATACAATTGACTTTCATATGCACAATACAGTGGTGTTAATTATATCCACAGTGTTCTTTTAACCCCAAGCACAAAATTAAAAGCACATATTATTTGAATAAATATTAAAATAAAATATAATTGTTAAGGCCTTGCAATTTCTTTTGCATTTTGTCTTAGGAAAATTCCCACAGCCATAACTTAGATTCGTAGTAATGTAGTCAATGTATAACATTACTTGCAGTCAGTATGGATTATAATGAAGTACTTGAAATATCATACTCAATTCTGTGTTTTGTTTTGCTCTATGGGATGAATCATTTGAAGAAATGTGATAGGTTTCATTCATCCATTCTTCATTCCTTTCATCCATCCATCCATCCATCCATCCATCCATCCATCCATCCATCCTCCCATTGTTTCCTAAACAGAGAACATGAGAAAATAGACTTTTAGGAAGTAAAATCCACTGGACTTGGTAAAATTCAGTGAGGGTGATGAAGGGATCAAGAATAATTTTGGGTAGATGTTTTCACTACTTTCTGAATTTACCAAGCAAGTGGACAGTTATGGATAAAGAGCTGTGTGAAGAGGAAAATGAAGAGGATACTTCTGATATTTTGACTTTGAGGTGCTTGTGAAACATCCAAGAATATATGCCCCACAGGCATTAGGATTCCTATGTAAATCAGGAGGGAGAACTGGTCTCCTAATAGTGGTTGGGAAGGTTTCAGCATAGGATAGTACTGAAAGTCTGGGGAGAGGATGAGGCATTGAGGGAGAGGAGTCAGATGAGAAGCAAGAGGGGTAAGCATGCAAATAGTCACAACTCTGGCATTTAAGTGATGGACAAAGGAAAAGAAGACCTGGGAAGGTAACTGAAAAGCGGCAGCCAAAGATGCAGGAGGGAAACCAGGAGAGTGGGCGAGATACTCACACATGCTCTGCCCGTTCCTCCTACCTCTCCGGTCCTGGTCTGCGAAGTATTTTCAATTATTCAAGGAGATCTTTGCAAGAAGGATGAGGAGAGAGCAGCATTCATCACGTTTAGCAACAAGGAACTCACTGGTTGTTTTGGCAAGAATAAGTTCAGTGGAATTCTCTTTTAAAAAATATAGAAATTTTCAAACACACATAAAAGTAGTAGAATAATGTAATAAATGTGTGTGGACCCATAATCCAGCCACAACAATTACCCACATTTTTGCATACTTGGGAGTCCTCTTATTTTTTTTTTAGCATTAGAATGTAGTGCAGGACCTGGCTCATTGGAAGCAGTCAGTAAATCTCTGTGGAATAAAGAAATGAGTAGATAAATGAATCTATGGTGTGTGGTGTACTGTTAGGGGATGCAAAGACAAAAGTGCTGCATTTCCACCCTCAAGGAGTTTACAGTCTAGTTGGTTGGAGCAGACATAAAGCCACAAGGGTTACATCCACATCCGTGAGGGTGTGGTTCTGGTGACACTGTAAGAGCTCCGGGGAACATCTGCATATTCTCTTACTCCTTGATCCGACGCATATTCTCTTACTCCTTGATCCGAGGATGAGTGAGTGAGAGTGCAACCAGCACAGTCCAATCTGGATTTGAACACATGCCTGCGTTGAGGTCTCTGAGTTAATCATTATATTTCTCTGAGTCTCAGTTTCATCAGTGGTAAAAGAAGGAAATCTTTAGGATTGGTTTGTGCTTGTGTATGTACATGTGAAGATGGATGTAAAACACTCAGCAAAGGGCCTGGTACACAGTAAGTGCTCATTAAATGGTAGCTGTCATCACGCTCACCATCATCATTTTTATCATAACCTCTTCATACTATTCATCAATAACAATTCTGTTTTTTTAGTGCAGGATTATTCCCTCCCTCTTCCAAGCACACTCTCTTCCAAGTACATACACATCTAAACATCTCATACTCATTTTTCCTCCTCACCTTTCCATTTTTATTCTTCGTGTCCTAAAATGCTGAAGCAGACATGTGAACATACCTCCAGTTTGCTTAAAGCCTTTTCCCTCTTGGATCTACCAAACGTGATGCTGCTTTCCATCCTGGCATCAAGGCTCTTGTCGGCATTTCCCCCTCCAATGCCGCCACCCCATCTTTCCTGTCTAATTTTCCAGTTTCCCACTTTTCCTGATTGAACATGTCTCCAAGCTGTATTGCTCACTGTTGTGTGAATGCACACTTTTGAGTGGCCTTTGTAACAATCACCCTTCACTTAGAATAATCTACCTGTTTATTTATGCCCTTAACCATGGAAACCCAGCCTTCCTGGCCTGTGTGTTATATTACTTCCTCCACGAAGCATGACTCAGTATTCCCACAACTGAATATAATAGTTCTGATCTCTTAACTGTCTATTTTCCTTTATGTGAAAGGAACATGTACTTACCATTCCATCCTGTTTGGATGTTTGTAGGATTAAATTTTGAACATGAGATGATATACATGAAAGTGCTTTGTAAAGAATAAAGCTTTGCACAAATAAAATCTATAAAAACCACGAAATCTAACATTTATTCAGGACTAACCATGTGCCATATCAAGAAATGCTTTGCATATTATCTCATTTAATATTTATAACATTATGAGATATATACACTTACCACCCCCATTTTATAGGCAAAGAGGAAGAAATCTAGAGAAGTGAAGCAATTTGTCCAGATTCCAACTATTAAAGAACAAAACGAGGATTCCAACCCAGGACTGTCTCTTAACAATCATTATATTGCCTTTAAAAATGATAGTGGACCTTTGCCTGAAATTACCTTTCTGTTAAAAGATATATATATATATACACACATATATATATATTCCTAAAATTACAGTGAGATTAGGCTCCTTTTTTGTTTCAAATGTATTTTCACCTGTTGCAGGTATCTGCTTTCCATTGTTAGGGAAGAGCTGGTAAATGAAGACATCTGTTGCTCCTGAAATTGAAATGAAATGAACCTGTGTTAAAATTATGGGGCAGCACCTAGCCCAAAGCCTGCGATGAAACCATTAATAGAAACATCTTACGTTATTTTATTTCACAGGGTCTTCAATTAGAATTTCACAATGGAGTGCAGAAGGGAGCGGATCAGTGCTCCAGTCATTAAAAGCAAAACAATGTGTTTGCATTTGGGTTTGCTAGCCTTTTGGTTTACAGCTCATTTATAATGTTTTATTTTGGGAGGGGGAGGTGATGGGGTATTTAACTGCCTCTGAAAGCAGCAGGGCACAGTTCACTCTGTCTTAGTGTTATATCCAGGCACTCAACATCTACCCATTTGTTTACTGGATCCAGGATATTTCCTTAGACTGGATTCCAAGAGGTGAATTACCAGGCCAAAGGCTATGGACTTTTTAAATGACCTCTGTTTTTAAAATATATTGTAAATCATTCTCCAAAATGGCCATGACAGTCACTGCTGCGGCTGACCAGTATGTGTGCGGTCCAGCACTTTTCTGGCCATGTGGGGCCACGTGACTAGTTCTAGCCAAGGAGTAGGGGGCAGAAGTGACACCCATCATTTCTGGGCTGAAGGTTTTAATGGCCAGTGCGAGAGCCCCCAGGGAGTGGCAGTGTTACTCTAGCAACCTGGGTGCTGGCAGAAGAACAGAGTAGAACAAAGCCCCTGTCAGTTAACCCAAGGTGGACGTGGAATGGGAGGGAGGAAGACGTTTTGTTAGGAGGGGCTGCTGAAATTTCGGGTTGCTTACTGCAGCCTGCCGTAGCTTATCTGGTTTTATGATTTATAATGCCACTGGCCACATTTTGTTTCACTCTAATTTGTGATTAGGTTTTATGTTGGCGCGAATAAAAAGTAATCTCCAGGGAAACAGTGCATAGACTCCCACCCAACTTTGTCTCCCATCTGCTCAGCTGACCCTAATATCCAGTACTGGAATTTGTTTGTGTTCTTAAAGAAGTTTTTAAAGCATTTTTAATTTTCAAATAGTTCATATCCTTGTTTTCTTTCTTTTTTACACAAAAGGAAAGGTAGAGTGCTCTACATACTGTTCTGCCCCTTGCTTTTCAACCTAAAATATATTGGGAGGCCTTCCTTATCAAAACATAGAAAGCTTTGCCATACTTTATATAGCTGTGTAGTATTGTTTCATATGTGTATGAATTTCCATAAATTAAACATCCTCCTTTTGTTGGACAGATTGTTTTTGATCTTTAGCTATTGCAACTATGAGTCAATGAATATATTTTGTCTTAGATAATTTCATACATGTGCACATATGTCTGTAGGAAATACTTCCAGAAGTGAAATTGGTGGCTCAAAGGGTAAATGCGTTTGGAATTTGGAATGGTATTTTCAGATTGCCCTTCATATGTCTAGGATAACTTTCTGCTCCCTCCAGCAGTATATGATGAGAATGCCTGTTTCCCCACCGCCTAATCAACTTTTTAAAGTTCTTTAAAGTTTTCTTCATATAGGTCTGATATATTTCTTGTTGAGTTTATTCCTAGGTATTTTACCTTTTTTTTCTTTTACTATTATAAATGGGTGCTTCCTTCCATTATATTGTCTAACAAATTGTTCTTTTTTCTTTCATAGTATCTTGAATTAGTTAAGTTGGATTTTTAAATTTGCATCTGGGTGGAGGTCACTTGCAACACAATTGGAAACTGAGGTCAAAATGCATGAGAAAAGATGGTCCCAGAGAGAGAGAGTGGTCCCAGGAGGAGTGGACTTGAAGTGCAATTGGCTTGGGAGGCCCATCCAGCAGGTAGGGGACACACAAGCAGAGCAAGAGGGACCTGTGGACTTGTGCCTTCATTGTGGCTTTGGGGTGAAGGTTAGTAGATTTCCTGCAGGAGCAGGGATTGGTTAAAGCAAACATCCGGGAAAAGGTGAAGCAATGGGGTCTGAGAGTGGTGGGGATGGCGAGCTTATTATTTGGAACCAGCTGTGAGTTTTGAGTGGGTGTACGGGTGGTGGCCACAGATGCAGGTTTGGGCTCTGGGGGGTTTTATGCCCCAGGACTGGAAAGCTGCTTATAAACTAGGCCAAATGTCAGTGTGGTGCCAGGCAAGTGGCTTCGCCTAAGTAATGTGGATGCAGAGGCAGCAAACAAAATTTTTTGCATTACATGAAGACTATGGATTTCTAAATTTCATATCCTATTAATTTGACAGATTCTCTTATCATTTGGAGTAGTTTGTGTTTTCTAAGTGTACAATCAGATTGTCAGAAAATAGTGATGCTTCATCTCCTTTCCAATATTCTAATTTTTTTGTTTGTCTGAGGTCATTGGCTAGTACAATGTTAAATCATTGTGGGGATGGTGGACATCCTTGTTGTGTTCCTGACATTAATTGGAATGACTCTAGTGTTTTACTATTAAGCATGATACTGGTCTTGGGGCTGGAATATATTTTAACTTGTAAGAATGTATCTAGCTTTCCCTAAATTGGATTTTTAAAAAAAGAATTGTTGATTTTTATTAAGTATTCTTTTAATATATTCATGGATTCCATCTCCTAATAGTTTATGTAGGAATTTTGTATTTATAATACTTGAGATTAGTCTGTAGCTTATATGTGTTGTTTCCATGTGTATACAACTTATATTAGCTTCATAAAAACAATTTGCAAGTTTTCTCTTGCTATTTTTTTCTATCTTCTTCAACAGTTTAAATAGATTTGGAAATGCTCACTTTTTAAAGAGTCACTAAAATTCCCTTATGAACCTATCTGACCCTGGTTCTATTTTTATTTTTTTGGAGGAGGGGGGAATGATAGCAATTTGACAACTTTACATATTCAAATTTTTTTTTTTTTTAGAATTGGAAGTTTTGAATTTTAAATGTCTTCTGATATTGGTAACATTTTCCTAGAAAATATTTCATTTTATTTCAACTTTCAAATTTACTTGAGTGAAGTTGACTGAAATTAGCATTTATAATTCTTTTAATTCTCTCTGTTAATGAGGTAATATACTCTTAATTACTTCTTTTGAGTGTTTTGAGGAGTCCACCTTTTTTCTATTAGTGTTTTGTTTATTTTTAAAGAAACTCTTTGGGGATTTTTTAATATTTAGTAGTTCTATAGTGTTCTGTTTTTTTATCCCATAAATTTGCTTTTGTGTTTATTGTTTCTTTCCTCCTGTTTTTCTTCATATATATTTTTAAAAACCAACTTTTTGAGTTGTATGTTGTTTTAGTTTGCTTGACTGCTTAAGCAAATACCATGAAATGGGTTGGGTTAAACAATGTGAATTTATTCGCTCATGGTTTGAGGCTGGGAAAAAGTCCAAATCAAGGGAATGCTTTCTTCCCAAAGACTGTGGTGTTCTGGGCTGGCTGCTGGTGATCCTTGGCCCTTAGCTTGTCACATGACAATGTGTGGTGATGATTGTTAAACTTGTCCCTTGCATACATTAATTAATCCAGTGTGAGAAGCTGATATTTTATTGCTGCTAAGACTCTACCTGAGAGCACTGACTCTATTACTTAGAAGCACATGAGGACTTACTTTTAGGAGAAAAAGTACCCCCTCCCCCATCTTTCTTTGTTCAGATTACACATAGTCTCTTCTTAAATTTATCTTCCAAAATGCTTCATAGAAACCATGGGGAATATATGTTCTTCCATTCCCCTAACTTAAAAGGATTTTCTGATTCTGCCATAGCCAGAATGCTTGCAGTAGCAGATTTTTATTCTTTGTGAGGATTCTATCAAGTTAAGTATTTGTACCCATAATGACATTCTCATTTTGACATATTAATGTCAATAGTATGGTAATTTTTGATGTTTTCATCCTTTTTGTCATTTAATTAATTGTTCCTCCCTAATTTAATTAAATGCGTACTGTCATAAGACTAATTATATCATATCTCTGAGTGATTTGATCTGTGGAATGACTTTAAAATGTGTTGTTCTTGCTTCAGTTTGCCTGGGGGGAAATGATGATAAGATAGGATACATTAATATCTCAGCAAATATAAATTATGCTAAAAGTTCTTCAAGCATCAGCTTAATTAGTTGGTGATTAGTTTGTGAAAGGAGATTTCTTTTTTAAAGAACCATTGAGGTAATGGGGGTTACAAAATAAAAATACTGAGTGTTTATAGTTAATAAATTTTGTTAACTAAGCTATTTTGGGATGTCTGATGCTTTAACCCTCCCCCAGGGAGTGCTGGGATGTCTGTGCTTTGTTCCATTCTTACTCAATACTCAGTTGGCTGTCAATTGGAAAATGGATCTACTATTCCATTTTCATTTGACTCTGACATTTTTACTCATATATTTTTAACACACAGTATAAAAGCACAGTTTTGAAAAGCAGTGACAAGCTATGGAACTTAGTGTCTAATCATGGCTGTGCAGTTTTGAGGCATGATTTTGGGCATTATGCTTGACTTGTCAAAACTTTAAATTCTCATCTTTAAATGGTGATTATAATACTAATCTTACAGAATTGCTCTGAGAATTAAATTCACTAATTTAAGTAAAATGCACAATATATTGCTTGGTATCTATGCTAGCTTCTATAATAGTAACAGTGGTATTATTATTTTTCTGTTGTTTAAATTAAATTTTGAAAAAAAAGGAATCAAAATCACTCTTAATCCTATTCTTTTAAAAAAGCAATGTCTATATTTTTCATATTCAACACTGGTGTGTTTTTATGAATTCATATCCTAAAATTGATTTTTAAAATTAAAAAAGCACCTTGTTTTCAAAGTATTTTAGGTAGCCTATACAGTTGGTTATTGTTAATTGAAAACAAAAGCAAGACATAAAATTATGCTTTTTATCAAGAGCATTTTCTTTGCCTTCATTGTGGTCAGTTTTAATGACTGCATAATAGTCCATTGAAAATTGAAATTCCATAATTTACTTAATGATCCCCTGTGGTTGGACATTTGTCAAGCTTTGTTTTTTTTTTTTTGTCAGTAAGAAAATATTGGAGAAACAGCCACACATTTATGTTTGCGTTTTTTTCTAATGAATTATTTCCTAAGAGTAAATTCATTTGAGGGAAATTAATGATTACTTATTTCACTTGATGTTAAGTTGCTACATCCTAGTTCTCAATTTTCTTTTGAAAATGATTTATAGTAACTTGACTATGGCAAAGGCAATAGTAATCCTTGAGCAACAGGACAATTGTATTGGACAACTTTTTTGGGAGTCTGATGTGTTCAAGACAAAACCCTCCACCCTCTTTAACCATAGCAGTGGTTGTCCAGCAGCCATTTGGCACCAGGTCCCACTCTATTGGATGCACTGGACTCCAGACTCAAGGTGAGCCAATCTGAGTCTGTCCCTGGGAACTTTGATTTAGAACAAGGGGAAAGATTAAGATTCTCAGAGTGATTGAGTCAATAGAATATACTACAGGGACTGGCAAACCTGAAGAAGTTAATCTCCAGAGGAAGAGAGAGAAAGGATAAAAAAAGGAAGCAGGTGGATATCTGGGAGAGCAAGAGCAAATATTGAGAGTGCTTCAGTGCTTTACAAGAGGTGGTGCCATCCTTTCTTGAGGCGCCTGTAATCCTTATAATAAACTCTTCTCTTTTCTTTAGTTAACTTGGATTATTTTATACTAATTGCAACCCAGAGGCCTCATTTATACAATGGCAGTATCACGTTCTGGTCTTATGGCATATTTTTAGGAATACCAACAAGTATGGACATCTATCCAATATAATGTTCTCCTCTGATTGAAATCCTACCCTTAAAAAAGAGGGAAGTGACATTTATTCCTCACCTACCGTGTACCAGATCTTTACAAGAAAAGATTTCATTTAAACCATCCAATAATCCCATTGTGGGTGTTACCTCATATTTACAGGTGAAGGAATTGAGGTGTAGAGAGGCTAAATAACTTTTCCAAGGTTATATGGTAATTAAGGGGCAGAACCTTAAAGGCTTAGAGAAGTTTTAATGATACGTGCAATTTCCAGGGGTTTGAATTTGATTCACGGAGGCCTTAGGTATTTGATTTTATCTGGAGTGCCTCATTGTCTGGGTTTTGAAATTCCAACCTCCATGTAAACTTGGCTTCCTCTTCTGCTGAATCTGTGTCTTCGGGCTCACTAATCTGGATGATTAACCCTCTTTTCTTCATTCTAAATGGAGTTCTCACTTTGAAAGATAATTACTATGAGTATTTATATCACTCTGCCTTTCTCCCTGCTTTCAAACCTCA